>BQNB010069538.1:0-33454 GCA_026074375.1 Tanacetum coccineum | reverse complement strand
AATCTAACCTTCTAAAAGTATGACGTTAGATAACCAATTTATACCTCATTATAGCTTTAGCAAAAATTCAGGGGTCACACACAATATATGAACTAACTTCCACCTGATTTATAGCCTCTAACTAGACGTGTAAGTATTTTTAGAAAAATCAATACCAAAACTGAAATTCGTTACTGTTTTACACACTGATTTTGTAACGACCTTTTGACCAACTTCCCAACCATAAAAACTTACGAGGCTAACTTTTCTGGAAAGTAGACTCTTTAAGATTATCTCCAGTATGTTGTAAATTATTTATTTGATCTTTTATGATTGAGTTATGACCTCTACAAAACTGACCAAAATTCTGTAGTGAATTAAACAACTACTTCGAGCGATCTAGACCTAAATACACGATCCAATCTCGCAACCAATTAAACTAATGATCAAACAATTATTATAACATCATAATCTTTCAGAAACTTAAGAACCCTAATTTATAATCCTAATTTAAAACCCTAATCCATCATGTTTAGATTACTAGAATTGAAAATTTATAACTAGGATTAAACAAAGATTAGAAAAATACCTTAAAAGAAAAACCCTAACTTTTTTCTTCTTTTTCTTCTCTTGGTTCGGTCGACAGGTACTAGGGGTGAGGGTTTGGGATTAGTTTTGTATTTATAGCCCACATGGAATATCCTAGATAATTACCAATTGCAATTTGTTTCCAAATCAAACTCTTTTTTTTTCTTTTCTCCTTTTTCTTTAAATCGGCCGGCCCACTTTTTTTTATTTATTTAATTATTACATATTTATTTGTATTTCCTTAAATTTTTATAAAAATCTTAACTAATTTGACTATACCTTTTTGCATAAACGAAATTCACTAGATTTTTAAAATAACTTTTTAACCCTTCATTTTCAACCTAATTTTCCTAAAATAGAAATTTTACATTTTTCTTAACTTACCACCTAAAATCTAAACCTATCTTAAATTACTAACACAAAAATAAGCATACGTAAAAATACTTACACATTTAACACAGAAACGCTCAAATCTCAATAATCATTTCCTTGTCACTCAAAAGTGAACGAAATGAACTTAATCAATTTCACCATCAATCCAATCTCATTGAGATGATCACACTCAATAGATTGATTACCAATTTCACATAAACATATATAAACACACATAAACATATAAAATCACATAAACCATACATTGCAACAGGCACATAAGTCAATACTAACGGTTTGACTAACCTGCTCAAGTCATGGTTGTCACAGTATCCCCTCCTTTAGGAAATCTCGTCCCAAGATTTAACTAGCCGATTCATCAACTCGAACGACAAACAACAGAGGATACGTAGACTTCATACAATCCTCACGTTCCCAAGTAAACTCAGGACCACGTTTAGAATTCCAACGAACCTTTACTAACGCTATCTTACTACGCTTTAAACTCTTAACTTCACGATCCAAAATCTCTATAGGTTCCTCAACAAAACGAAGAGTTTTGTCAACCTTTATCTCATCTAATGGCACATGCAAACTAGCATCCGCCAAACATTTCTTTAGGTTTGACACATGAAACGTATCATGTATTCCACTCAATTCCTCAAGCAGTCTCAATCGATAAGCTACAGGACTGATCCTTTCAAGAATCTCAAAGGGTCCTACGTATCTCGATGCTAACTTTCCCTTTTTCCAAAAACGAATTACACCTTTCCATGGTGATACTTTCAACATCACTCGATCTCCT
This sequence comes from Tanacetum coccineum, assembly GCA_026074375.1. NCBI lineage: Eukaryota > Viridiplantae > Streptophyta > Magnoliopsida > Asterales > Asteraceae > Tanacetum > Tanacetum coccineum. Next base: position 31,710 of record BQNB010069538.1, on the reverse strand, counting down.
ACTTCGAATTCCAATGGTTTGCGTCTATTGTCAGCATAGCTCTTTTGACGATCTCTTGCTGCCTTGAGCTTCTCCTTTATCAACACAACTTTATCAGTCGTTTCTTGAATCAATTCAGGTCCAATCAAACTACTTTCTCCAATCTCAGCCCATAAAACAGGCGACCTACACTTCCTTCCGTACAAGGCTTCAAACGGAGCACATCTTATACTCGAATGATAGCTATTATTGTAAGAAAACTCAGCCAATGGTAGATGAACATCCCAGCTACCACCAAAATCAATTACACACGCCCTCAACATATCCTCTAGGGTCTGAATCGTACGCTCACTTTGTCCATCCGTTTGGGGATGATAAGCCGTACTCATATCCAACCTCGTCCCTAATGCTTTTTGCACAGTCTGCCAGCAACGCGACGTAAATCGTCCATCTCTATCCGAAATAATCGACACAGGAACTCCATGTCTCGCGACTATTTCATCGACATAGATCTTTGCCAATTTCTCAGTACTATAGTCTTCTCTTATAGCTAGGAAATGAGCTGACTTAGTCAGTCTATCGACTATAACCCAAATCGTGTCATGCCCACTTTTTGACCTAGGCAACTTAGTGATAAAATCCATAGTGATCTTATCCCACTTCCATTCAGGTATCTCAGGTTGTTGCAGTAAACCCGAAGGCCTTTGATGCTCAGCCTTTACCTTTGAACATGTCAAACACTTACTAACATAAGTAGCAATATCTCTCTTCATTCCCGGCCACCAATACATATCTCGAAGATCATAGTACATCTTATCAGCTCCTGGATGCACAGAGTACTTAGACTTGTGAGTTCACGTTATGCCAAGACGAAGTAAATAGTAATACAATACGTACAATCTAAATGGAGAATAACAATAGATAAATAGATTTCATAACTGAAATAATAGATCTGCTGATCTAAACCATGCAGATTCTCCATAAATACATTCTCTTGCTTAAGCGCCTCACTCTGGGCTACTTGTATCTTTCTCTTCATATCCAGCCTGACAGTCATTGCCATAGCCCTTACACGTCTAGGTTTCAGCCGCTCCTTCCTACTCAATGCATCAGCCACAACGTTCGCCTTTAACCAAGGATTGGTTAGCTAAATCTCGCACATCAATAATCACTAAAACACTCAAATCCTACTCCTCATGATTGCAGATAATCAGCTCTTTCTTCAGAGACAAAAATGTGGTTGAAGACTTTTGTGATCGGTAAGATATCCTCTATTACCTATACATATAAGTTCCGTCCAAGTCCTAAGAGAAATACAACTGCTCCTCACTCTAACTCAATAGCGTCGTTAATTCTTCTAATCGGATTTTCAGCTGTCTCGATGCATAGGCAATAACTTTGCCTCTTTGCATGAGTACACAACCTAATCCTTGGTTTGATGCATCACAATAAACTATGAAATCTTCAACTCCATCAGGTAGCGTCAATATTGGTGCATCACACAAGTTATTCTTTAAGGTCTGAAAAGCCTCTCTTGGCTCCACGCGCCCATACTACTTCTGATTTCTTGTTTTGAGTCAACGAGGTAAGAGGTTTAAAGCAATTTTAGAGAAAATTTGCAAATAAATGCGTCGTAGTAACCGCTAATCCCAAAATGATCGAATCTCAGAAGTGTCGTATGGGTCTTTCTACCAATTCTTATTAACCGCTTCTATGTTTGCAAGTGATTCCACCCCACCCACCCCCCCCACCCCATCCCCACCACCCAACCCCCCACATGTATACCATTTCTGATTAACTACGTGACCAAGGAAAGTGCACCAGGTCTTGCCAACCATAACTCACACATAAGAGAACTTGCAAAAAAACATCTTCTCCTTCCTTAAACAATTCGTAACACCAAACTCCAAATGAACTTCATGGTCCTGCTTCCTACGTCTTCGAGTAGAATCAATGTAAGCGATGAACACGATAACAAACTTATCTAAATACAGTTTACAAACTCGTCATCAAATCCATAAAAACTGCAGGCGCATTGGTTAGACCAAAAGCATAAACACGTAACTCCAAAAAGTCCAAATCTCGATCGGAAACGCTGTTCTTAGGTATGTCGTCTTCATGTACACTAGTTGGTGGATAACCTGACCGAATGACTATCTTGGAAGAAATAACAGATACCTTGTAGATGGTCAAATAAATCACAATTCTCGGTAGAGATAACGATACTTAACCGTCACTATATTTAACTCTCTATAATCGATACACATACGTACGATCCATCCTTCCACATGACAAATACACTGGCGCTCCCCATGTGAGAATGATCTAAGGTCGTATGAACCCCTTGTCTGCAACACTTGCAGCTGCCCAGAAAATAAATTCTTCATCTCTGAAGGCGCTAAAAACGTGGATTTTAATGAAAACTTCACTATTGGCGTCCGCTCTCAGAACTAGATCTATACGAAACTCAACTTGTCATTGCGGTGGTAATCCCGACAAGTCTTCGAGAAACACATCTTCAAAATCACGTACTATGGGTATATCGCTTAAACTTCGGTTCATCCTTCTTCACGCTCTTCAATACCTTGGCGATTCCTACGGTTCGCTCCCCATGAACTCTAAGGATCCTACCATCCTCCACTGGTATTTCTACTACTTTCTCATGACATACTATCACAGCCTTATGTTGGGACAACCAATCCATTCCCACAATCACATCAAAACTTCATGACCCAAAGGTAATTAAGATTTATCTAAATAAGAACTTTTCTAGTTCTAGTTTGCAGTCACGGATAATCCTGTCTACTTCTACTTTCTTACCATCAGCTACCTCTATCACATAACCAGGATTCACAATACTAGGTTTCACATTAAGCAAGGGCGCAAATTCAGTAGATATGAAACTAAAAATCGGGCTCCCAGAATAAATAATAACTGTTACAAAGTGATCAATTAGAGAGAACGATACCTGTTACAATGTTAGATCCTGGACCCCGCCTCCATTGCATCACATTCAACGGTGTAAGACCCCTTCCTCTAACTTGGGTTCCATTGATCCGATTGTTACACTTGCCCTCTAAAGCCAATTGTTTTCCTGCATCCCAAGTACGCGATTCATCTTGGACAAGTGTTGCGGAAATGGATCTATGCTCCACACCTCTTTTAGCACACTCATGGATTGTTACTCATTCTAACAGCATTCACCAGAGCCACTTGCCTACTTGGCACCCGACAGTCCTTAGCGAAATGACCCGGTCTCTGACAGTTTATAGCACAATCTCATATCCGTTTTTTGGGTGAGAGTTATAGCACTTGGAACACGATAGATAATATTCACAACAGTCTTGTTTCTAGGTGGGGCCGATGCCATAAACCACTTCCCCACCTTGCCTTCTTGTTGTCCTTTCCCCAGATCCTCCTGTACTTGCTAGCTCTTCCACTCCCTTTCTCTTAATCACTTACCCTTAGTCAAAGTGCCACAGCATACTGCCTCATTCATTTATTATACCAGCCCCTCAATATTGCATTTCTGATTGGTAGTTGGATGAGGTTGCTTCCGAAGCATTCTCCTCTAATCTCAGGAGCCAGTTCCAGAATGTACCATCTTAATACGAGATGACTAAGGAGTAACTAAGTGAGGAGACCAATTGGGCCGAACACATGAAACCTATCTGTGTAGAGCAGCATGATTATCCCCATCATCTGTATTCCAAAACTCATGTCTCCAAATTCTCATTTCATTACTTGGACGAGAATTCTTCGACCATCAATGGCCTTAAAAAAATCTTCCCATCCATGGCCATTAATGCAGCCACAAGTCCTCTTGCTTGGACTTGAGTGTATCACCAAGTCAAAGCTTGTTCACCAATGAACTAGCCGCCGCATATACCTTACTTTTGATATATCTCAGCACATCAACCCACTATTATCTAGTCACATTTTCCATCAGCTTCTTCTTGATCAACGAGTAATGCGCTAATCTATATCTGCACCGTCCTTCCCATCATACTCCTTGGGATACAAATTGGAATGCCGTTGAAAGTCACCGTTGTCCCAAAACTAAGAACCTTTTTCCATTTTCTACCACCACCATTTCCTTCCATTATTGTTAAAAGCATTGTTTCACATTGTATTAGTCACTTGAGTGACAATCTGAGGAAGAATGGTTTGCAATCGATGTGCGATAATTGCAAAAATGTCAGGGTCCTCGTTGTTGTTGTTATCGTTGTTGCCACTTTGACGTGATGGAGCCATTTTCTATAAGATATAAAATTTATATACATTAGACTATATAATAAGAATCATGATCGAATCATACTTCTTAATAACTCATATCTACATATCAACGCAACAACAATACAATCTATGTAATCATACTTTGCAAGTCCACCTGTGTTGTGGCTCATTTATAATTATATGTGGCCACCATAATTTATAGATCCCCCTTTCACATTTGTACTTCTTCCTATGAAGACTACTTCATAATATAAAACACACCCTATAAGCCACCTTAAAAAAATGAAAACCAACAAATAACACAAGGAATTAATCTAATAATCATGTTTTATATTAATAACTCAGAATCCAAACATTAAAAAAATCCATGAACTATTATGCTCCTTACGTCGAAAGAAAAAAAATAAGCTAAAACATCTCAATCACTTAGAACACCATGGGCAATTACGAGACGCGCGGTCATGATCAGCTTTATTTGTCTTTTTCCACACAGGTTTACTACTTGCGGTGGACTCCAGGTTCGAGTCCACTTCATTCCTCTCCACTTCTTCCTCATCTTCTATCAACCATCCATTCATGTTACCCCTTTGGGCTGAGGAAGGCGATTTGGTGCAAAACTCTTTCATGGATATCCCTTTTGAAGTTGTGGTGATCTAAAATCCATGACAGATCAATCCTCACATATGTTTCCAGCCCGGCTCCATTTCTTCTAAGATAGCGTTTCATAACCTTGAAATTTTCCAGGAACTCTGGTGATAGTGCCATCCTTGGCAATTATCTTTGTTTCGATTTCCTCAACCGTTTGCCCATCAACTTCCTTCAAGGTCATCTTCTCTTCGACTCTACACGGCCGCATAGCAATAGGAATTCGGATCTTGCGGTTACCCCGCCTGCATTTCTTAATCTTCTTACACCCAGTTGCGAAAGGTAACTGTATTTATGTACTTTCTACGATAGGGAGACATACTAGTAATAAACCACAAAACATAACTATAACAGGATACGAAACTCAAAATATCAAAGAAAAACTAAACTTAAATATATATATGTATAAGTATATATTACATTTAAGAAACTTAGTGAAAATAAGCCATAATAGGTATATACTTACATATAACCCTAAAATGCATCTATATGTAGGTACCCTTAAGCTATATATAGCGCTCAACGCACCTAGTTCTACTCTATAAACCATCGAGCTCTGATACCAAATCTGTCACACCCCCCAAGGCGTAAATGCGAGGCTAAACAAGAATGTATATCATACACAACAGCATGATGTCTATAAAGAATACTAAAATGAAAACTAAAGTAAAGCAAGAGACTACAAAGCGTCATAACGAACACACCCAAAACCTAATGTTGTCTTTAATTAATGAAGAAAGAGGTCTCTTCAATAAATGACATGCAGAACATAAATTCCGACAAACATTTCAGCTAACCATTTATTCAAACAAAAACATAAATAAACTCAGAGAGAACTCCAATGTAATCCTAAGGTCATTCTACCACTTCTCTTAGCTTTTAATATCCTCATGAACCTCTACCTGAAAATAATCTTAAAAATATCAACACACTGGTGGTGAGAGTCATAGGTTTTTAAGACACAAAAAAAGTAAACACAATCAATCTTAAAAAACAAAACAATTTGCGGCGATTAACAAAGACATAAGCAGCAGAAAATTTAAGCTAGCTATCACAAAAGGTATCATACAACACAATAATCAAATCACAACGGACGAAACGTGCCCACTGTTCCACATAACAACGCAAGTAATCCATTACCCTCCTATCGGAATCACACAGTATGAAGTAATTATTTTAAACCCTCCAGTTAGATTTGGAATAGTAACACTACCCTCCAAACCAGAATCACACAGAAATTAGGATCTTATTTCAATCCTCCAATTAGATTTGGAATAGGTAGAAGCACACCTCCCCCCCCCCCCCTCAAAAATCGAATCACACAGCAATCACAACAACATTAATCATATCACCTATATAACCACTATAAAACTCAACGTTAAATGCCTCAAGTAAAACAACATACTCGGCAAGCGATTAAACACATCCAAAACAATCTTTGTAACGATTTCCATCCCAATGTAAAACATTAAAAATTTGGAGCTATGAAACTCACGCTGATGTTTAGCTATCGCAAAGAAACCAACAAAAGCTTCACGACACACTACACGGTATAATCTAAACATAACACACAATAAGGCCAACCATCAATTAGGCATTCAATCCAATATGATGTAATCCTCACTATGATAGGAATATCTAAGCTATCTACCATAATTCTATACTTGATTTACCTTTTCCAACTCCCTACATATTCCATTACACTCACCGCAGACACTTGTATATATTCTTGGTTTTGAGCAAATTTTATACTCACTTACGCAAACCTAAATTTACCACTTAAACACTTCCACAATTCAAACCAAATTCATCTGCTACATATATTTCCTAATGAAACCCTCTCATAGATCTCCCAAAGCCATTACCCTTTTACAAATACCCTTTAGAAATTCATTAATCCAAAGTGTCCAAAATTCGTCTAGAATCTGACCTCCTAAAAGTATAGCACTAGCTGACCACTTTAGACCTCCTTTCATACTTAGAAAAAATTAAGGGGTCACACAAAATATATAAAATAACTTTCACGTGATTTGTAGCATCTAACTAGATGTCTAAGTATTTTTAGAAAAATCAAAACCAAAACTGAAATTCATCATTGTTTTACACACTGATATTGTAATGACCCTTTGACCCACTTCCCGACCATAAAAACTCACGAGGCCAACTTTTCTAGAAAGTAGACTCTCGGAGGTTATCTCCAGTATGTTTTAATTTGTTTATTTGAATTTATTAGAATGAGTTATGTCGATTAACAAAACGGCATATAAATTCTGCAGGATTGAAACAACTAATATCGGCAAATCTAGACCCTAGACGCAATGTCAAATCTCGTAACCATTTAAACTAAAAAGTGATCAAACAATCATTAGAACAGTAGAAACTCTAAAAAATAAATCCCTAATTTATAAACCCTAATCATCAAGCTAAGATTACAAGAATTGAAAATTAAATAACTAGAATTAAACAAAAGATTAGAAAATACCCTTAACCAAGAACCCTAAAATTTTCCTCGTCTTCTCTTCTAGGAAAATTCGGCCGAACAATGTCGAGTGGTCTAGGGATCCTCTGTTTTTTAGTATATAATAAGAGTCTCCTAAAGAGATCCAAGATAGTAGCCTATATTTATAATTTATATCTAATACAACTCTTTTTTTTCTTTTCTTTTCTTTTTTTCTTTTATTCGGCCGGTTAGGCCTTTTATTTATTTATTTATTTTATATTTATTAATTACATAATTACTTGTATTTCCTTAAATTTTCATAAAAACCTTAACTAATTTGACTATACCTTTTTGCTTAAACGAAATTCACTAGACTTTTAAAAATAACTTTTAACTTTTCATTTTCAACCTAACTTTCCTAAAATAGAAATTTTACATTCTTCTTAACTTACCACTTAAAAAAAATCTAAACCTATCTTAGACTACTAACACAAAAATACAAATACGTAAAAATACTTTACACAATAAATACAGAACGCAGTCAAATCCATTAATCATTTCCATGTCACTCAAAAGTGAACAAAATGAACTTAACCAACTTCACCGTCATTCTAATCTCATTGAGATGGTCACACTCAACAGATTGATTACCAATACATCATAAACACATATAAACACACATAAACATATAAAATCACATAAATCATACAATCACCGGCAAGCCTAAGTCAACACTAACGGTTTTGACTAGACCTGCACAAGCATGGTTGTCACAGTGGTAATAGAGTTTATGGTTTAGGGGATTAGGGTTTTTGTATAAGTTTTAATGCGTAATTGTTTAGGGTGTTATGTTTAGGGTGTTTAGGAGTTTTTGGTAGTTTAGTGGTTTAATGTATACATACATTTATTACATATACCTATGTTAGGTTTATACTGGTTTTTAGGTACTGAGCCATAGTAGTTTTTTATGGGTTTAGTGTGTTTTTGATATACTGATTTTAAATTTTATGTATACATCGACATTTGATATTATAGCCTATTGTTAAGGTGTTTTAAGTTATAGGTTAGGTAAAATGGTTTAATGGCTAAAAGGTTTAAGGTTTTTGGAATATATTTTAAATGTATAATGTAAAATATCAACTTGTGATTTAAACTTATTGTTAGGGTTATTGTTATTAGGGTATTAGGGTTTTAAGCGGTTAGGTGTTTAGGATTTTGGTATAGAGTTTTAGAATTTATGTATATATCACTTGTGATATTATATCTAGTGGTTAGGAGTTTAGAGTTTTTGTTATAGAGTTTAGTGGTTAGAGGTTTATGGTTTTTGGTATATATTTTGAAGTTTATGTACTAAGATCACTTTGTGGCTATTAATAGCTAATGGTTAGTGGTTTTAGGTTTTTGGTATAATGTATATAGGTTATGAGTTTTAGGGTTTTTTTGTTATATAGTTTAGTGGATAGGTGTTTTAGGGTTTTTTTATATTGGGTTTAGTGGTTAGGGAGGAGGGTTAGGGTTTTTTGGTATCGGGGTTTAGCGGTTAGTGGTTTAGGTTTTGGTATAAAGACGATTAGTGGTTATCTTGTTGAAGTTTTTTTGTGATAAAAGGTTTAGTGGTTAGGGGTTTAGGGTTTTTGTATAGGTTTGTTTACAAGTTTATGTATACATAATTGTGATATTACATCTAGTGTCATGTTTAGGGTTTTTTGTATATGGTTTACTTGGTTAGAGTTTAAAGGTTTTTTGGTAATAGATTTTTTTAAAGTTATATGGAACATTACCATCGTGATATAATATCTATGGTTAGAGTGGTGTTAAAGTTATCGGTATATGTTTTTATTGGGTTAGATGGTTTAGAGTTTTTTTGTATGAAGATTTTAAAGTTTATGTATACATCACTATGATATATACTTATGTTTAGGGGTTAATGTTTTGATAAGATTCTATAAGTTTATGTACATGCACTATGTGATATTATAACCTAGCGGTTAAGTTTAGGTTTCGTGGTTAGGGGTATAGGGTTTTTGGATAATATCATTGATAGATAACGTATGAAAACAGAAGCAACCGATTGATAACAACCAAAAACGTCTCAAAACGGCCAAATATGTATGAACATGGACGAAAACGCTCGAAAGCTGGCGAAAACACGTGAAAGCTTAAGAAAAAGCCTTGAATGAGCGGACGAAAAGGCGAAGCGAAAACGTAAGCAAAACATGCGAAAAGGTAAGAAAATGTCACAAAACAGACGAAAACGTGTGAAAACGAAAGAAAACGTGTGAAATCGAAAGAAAACGTAATAAATCATGTGAGAACATAAGAAAACATGCGAGAACATCCTAAAAACAGACAAAAACGGCTGGCGTAAAACGGATGAAAAAGTGCAAAAAAACCTATGAAAAAGGTGCGAAAGAGCGGATTGAAAACGTGTGAATGCAGACGAAACGCAAAGAAAATAATTCCAAAATAGACGAAAATGTGTAAAAAACTGTAAAAAAAAAAAAAAAAGAAAAAAAAAAAAAAAAAAAAAAAAAAAAAACAGAAATAGAAAGACAAAAAAAACATCGAAAGCGAACGAAAACAGAATAAAAGTGTGAAAACAGACGAAAACGATAAAACGTGCGAAAAACGAAGAAAACGTGTAGAACATAAAAAAAACGTGCGAGAACGACTAAAAAAGAACGAAAACACGCAAAACAGACGAAAACACTCAAAAGTTGTTACGAAATCGTCGCGAAGCGGTGAAACCCTTATGAAAACGTACAAAAAACGTACAAAAACGTAAAAAAAACGTAAAATAAACCGTAAAAAGCGTAAAAAACATACAAAATGTCAAATAGGTTAATTAATTGCAATTTGGGCAAGATTTGCCAACTTTACAAATAATGAGGGAGTGGTTAGTGTGAGTTTTAATAAATTTACACTTTTAGTCCCTCCACGTTTTTTTTAATCTTAAACTTTGTCTTTATAATCTAATGAAATAAATGGTTTAAATTTGTCCCTTGGTATGTATGAAGAAACTATTATACAAAATAATTCACCTCATATTATATAATTATATTAAACATCATAGACTATTCATATAAATAGTAAAAAAATAATAAAAATATCAAAACCTTCACATTAAACAGTAACAATGAATAATTGACTAATATTAAAAAAAATAAACAAGTTACAAAACGCATCTTTACGTTTTTCAAAAAGTTACTAAACAGGAAACTCATAACCTTTACCAAAAATAAAAAATAGTATTTACAAACGCACCCTCAAGTTTGCTAAAGTTACAAATCTGAAATTCAACTTTTACCTATTTATGACTTTTTTATATAACAAACATTATTTATTAAATATGGAACGCATATCTATTGATTCATTCAGAAAAAAAAATGTCATTGAAAAAATCAAAACTAAATGGAACAAAACAAGCCCAATATTGCAATGCTTCTGCAAGGCGAATAGTTTGTGTCTAAAAACGCACATTACTTTGTACCTCTAAAAAATGCTAATAAATGGACAAAACACTAAATATGATTAAAATATGTTGCAAATGATGTTTTTTATTCATGTATTTATGTCCCTACAGGTACAAAGGAATGAAAACCAAGCAAAAACGGTATTTTTCGGGTGACTTGTTCGCGACGACCTTTGTACGTTTATCGAGGTTCAAACGAAGTTGTTAATATTCCACGATCACACCATTGGAAAGAAAACGAAATTACGAGTCTATCGGTACCTTACTTGCATATGTGAACCTTTTTATTTTGAACCTTTTTTGTCCCTATTTGAACCTTTAGTAATAATTGGCCTGGTCCAAAAATAAGATGGGTTATATATTTAATTTTGCATACTATTATTAGAGCTATGCTCTAGCCCACCGGCTAGAGTCATGTGTCTCTACACTTGATGTACCCACCGGGTTTCGAAACTAGGCAGATGGTTTATCCCCTCATTTTCTTCTTCTTTCATACTCAGCTGGTCAACCACGTGGCAGCTGACGTGGCACTGACACGTGGCATACCCGATCCAGACCCAGACCCGACCCGACCATACCCGGCCCATGACCCTACTGACCCGCCTAAGACCTACCACCTGTTGACGGATGGTTGAACCGATGGTCAGGCATGTAGTTCAAAACGTGGTCCGCCGCCGTTGACCACTACCGTTGTCCACACGTTGACCGCCATTGATCGGTGGTCTGGCAGTGGCTCTGGCGACGGTGATGGAACAGTAATCATGCCACATGACACCAATCACATGGTGACACGTGGCCTGCTAATGATTGATAGCAGGTTGTGCATGTACGAGGAAAGTACGAGTTCAGGTTTCGTTGGCGCTTGGTGATATGTCACAGAAGGACACGTGAAGTTGCTAGTTTGGTGGTGAGTCGGTCAGGCGTACGTATAAACGCAAGTCCCAAGCCATCATAAAATTATTGAGGCCGATAGAGTGCTGTAAAGACCAAATAACCCCTAGATCTGGAAGTATTATTGGTTGGATACCTGAAAGGACGAATTTGCCCTCCCACTACTTGGGCTATATAAATCAACAGACGCAGCAGATGAAAAAAAAAAATAAAAAAAAAAAAAAAAAAAAAAAAGAAGAGAAAAAAAAAAAAAAAAAAGGTTTTAGAATTAAAGTTTTGATTTTCATAGTAGAGTAGTATAGTTTTAGGAGTAGGAGTAGAATAGTGGTAGCTTATTTTAGCTTATTATTGTAAAAGCTTTTTAGCTTATTCTCAACTTATTGTATTGGCTTATTTTTATGAAGATGCTCTTTATTAAGGTTGGTTTTTATTAAATGCTTATTATTATCTTATTGCTTAATTTTTTGTTACTATATACTCTAACTCATTTCTTTTGCTTATTTCCAAATAAGCTCATGGTTATAGCTTATTTTTTCGATCCGATCTCTTATGCTTATATTCTAATTAGCTACTTTCATAGCTTATTTAGACTAGTTTATTTTACATTCTTTTCGATTTAGAGCTTTTCGAGTGAGCTTATTTTAGCTTATTTTCGATTGCTTATTTTTATTCAAGCTTATTTTTTTCTAGATCCAATCCTTAATCATACCCGATCCGAGTTTACTTGATTGAACAACTTAGTTTCGGGTGGATTTGGATCTATTAATTTTAGCTTATCTTCTAGCATAAAGTTTGTTGCTTTTTAATTCTCACATATATATACACACATACACATTATTCTTAGATCTAAAATCTTATCGCTGACTCACACACACAATCCAGTTCACTTGATTGAACACCTTAGTTTCGGTAGAATTTAGATCAAAAGTTTTGTTAATCTTTTTATTAGCTTATTTTCTTTAGAATAAGAACAGCTATTTTGTCTTGTTAGCTTATAGTATCTGTTAACATAACCCTTGTTTGTATTTAATGTTGATGAAAATCTATCACTCTTAGGCGAGGAGCTTATTGTCTTTTAAGCTTATTTACCTATTAAAGTTTTAAGCTTTTAAAGTTTTTACTAACTTAATAGTGAATAAAGCTTCAAAACTTTATATAGTTAATTAGTTTATATTATAGTAATCTAAATAAAGTTATAAACTTAGTGTTTAATTAAGTTACTTAGAACGGGTGGGTTTATATTCGTCTCCATTTTTTTCAATCGGGTTTCTTCCTCCTTTTCCTTTTTCATATTAATTTGGTAGTTTTAGCTTAAGTAAGTTTATATATGGTTTTGTTTATTATTGTTTATGCCTAGTATTGTTTTCGTTTTTAGTTGACCATGTTTTAGCGAGTAGACACTCTCATATGCTTGTTAAGTGTTTAAAAAATTGTAGAGTGAATTAAGTGTGATTAATAAAAAAAAGGAAATATTGCTTAGTCATGTTTTATATAACTTAAATAATTAATTTTTGGATATTTCCGAGCGGGCTAAAATATCCGTAGAATAATTAGCATTTAATTTAGTAACGATATCTTAATAAGAGTTTGTTATCAATATAAGCCAACGATGTGAGAGAATAATTTGTTAGAAATATATGGTTCATCAAGTAGACTTAATTGTATGTTTTAATTAACAATACACTTAACAAGCATATCTTTTTAATAAAAACGTTCTTTGTTTAATTGCTTGCTATTTGCTATCTAGTTTTTATGTACTTTATTTTTATTTTTATTTTTTTAGTTTAATATCCAAAAACAAAAATATTCGATTCCAAGCATCAACAAAACGCTTTCCGTGAATTTCAAATTTATTCTCATCGTCGGATACACAACCGGGAGATAACTATGTACTTGTCCTCAAGAAATTTTTAATAATCAAAAACGGGTACTCTCTATATTAATATATTTGAGATAATTAGTTATATATATTATTATAAATTTTCTATTTGGATTGAACCATTTTTGGGCACCGTTACCGGGGAGAATTTGTAACGATCGTAGCACATGGTGTTTGAAGTTAGTGCCTTGAAGAACCTTTCTTCGGAAAGTTTATTTTCGTATTATTATAAATATATATATTAAAAAATCTAAAAATATCTTTCAATTCTATTATATATATATTATATATTAAATATTATTCTTTATATAAAAATCCAAAAAAAATATTTTCATTTTTATTTTTATTTTTCTTTTATATAAATATTAAAAATACCAAAACTATTTTTATTTTTATTATTATTATCTTTAAAAAAACCTATAAATATTCTTCTTTATCCTCTTATTACGTTTAATTATTATCTTCTTTTCCCTTTATCCGTTTAATTCTTCGACATGTCTTCGTATAACCATTTTGGTTGCTCGTGGTGTGGAGGTCCGTTTAATGGTGGAAACTGTCCGGGCTGTAGCAGTGTAGGGAATCTGGAAATGAGTTTGTCTATGACCCAAATCCTTAATCTTATAATGAAACACCCGATTTTTATTACCCACCTCCACAGCCCTAGTTTGAGACATACTCGTATGAGTTATGTGGGAACGATCTCCACAAACGGTTATGGATTTTTCCACCAAATAACCAGCTTGTCTATAGCAGGAACACGTGCTACGAATCAAAACTTTATTGAATAAGTTATTATCTACAAAATTCAACCGAGTTTTTCCCTCTCTAAACAATATTGTGCTGTGAAAACTGTGGTTGGTCCCTCATAAAGATTTTCAATGTCAACCGATGAATCAAAACCACTTTGAGCATAATTCTAATTCTTTCGGTTTTGACAAATATCAATCCCCGCAGTATTCCATCGATCATCAAGAAGACCTTAATCAACAAAGATGGGAAGAGTCAAAGAATAAACTTCTCAACATGATGCGATCATTTTGTGAAATGATAATTCAACGAAAGCAAGCGGCTAATATCGATCAATTCGACCTCCTAAAAAAATATGAGTACTTAAAAATTCCGAGCCTTTCGGTGACGTTTCAATTTTACTTTGCGATATGACGATGATACGAGGAGTATTTCTATTCCCTTTGAATAAAATGCCTCAATTTCTTCGATCTATTGCTCTCGCAGCGCCGTCTTTTTCTCTACTATTAAGCTCAGAGGACTCTCTCATCATGGGGATGGCCTCTAGTACTATTCCTGAAAAGGAATCAGACGAAGTAATAAAGTCTAGTGTTGAGGACCTTGTTCCAATCCCAAGTGAGTCCAAGGATACTTCCGAGAGTGATAGTGATTGTGATTTGTGATGATTTCTCCCATTAACATTTATGAGGAAAAATCTGTGACTTTCTCTATAACCCCCTCATCTTGTACGGATTCAAATTATGATTTACTCAGTAATGACGATCACTTATCCAATGAAGGACGTTCCGGAGATAATGTATAAAATGTATATCGAACCCTCCTTTTCGAATTCGATTATGAATACATCTTCTAGTGACATAAATCCCTCTTTTTGATGAGAGTTGAAGAACATTTCCGGAAGTAAGGACTCTTATGTTCTAACCTTGATCGCCGGCTTTGCTTGTCACAAGGCATAATACACAACCTCTTCCGATTAAATGAGGAGATGGAATGTTTGACCTTAAGCATATCTAGGTGGCACGTTGAAGAGATTAGTTTCTACTTCTTCCATGCATCCAGTCTACTCCTAGAAAAAGCGTTGCTTCCATTCTCTCTCGAGGGGGCTCACTTACAAATAAAATTATAAGAAAGTTAATTAGGAAAACGATTAATCGCCTCTCGAAAGAGAATGATGATTTTATTTTAAATTGGAATCTAAAGAGAATGATGGAAGAAGATTTTTGTACGATGGCTTCCAATTGAAGATTTGATTGACCGAGGACAAAGTTTTTGACCCCGGATTTTGGGATAATAATGTTTTCTTTTTTTTCTAATCACACACATATGTGAAATTACCTCTTTTGAGGAATCGCCATTATCTTATTATCTTTCCCCATCACATATTGTTATCCATGGATTTTTCCCTCTTTCTTCCTTATTTCCCCTATTCCGGTGTTAAATCCGTGCATTTCTTCTCTCCTACGGGAGAGAAGACACCATTTTTGACCCCGGCATTCCCGTTTTTAGTCTTGAGCCAGTGGTATCTCATTAGAGTGGAACTTTCATGTTCTTTAATGTTTATCTAAACATCTTGAATGAAAGTCCGATTGAGATTTTCTCTTTCACATGTTTCGTCTCTAATATATCGATAATATGAGGAGAGTCAAGCTAGAGACTCGCAAAAAACAAGCGCTTCTTGGGAGGCAACCCGTGTCTTTTCTTCTTTCTATTTTCTTAATAAATAAGTGTGTGATTTTATAGCCTAAGTGTGAGAGGAGAGTGCTTCTTTCTATGGTATGTGGTTCTGTTTTTGCAGGATTCCTTAAGATCGTGAAGACCCGTACTTGTTTTCAATCCTCCAATCATCCGGTCTTCGATCTTTTGCTTATTTTAGAATCCTCAATCCTGATCTTATATATATATATTTGTTTCCCCTTTCACACTTGGAATTTTTTGCATTTGTCTTTTTCGTTCCTAAGTGTGGGGGTAAAATCCGATATTTTTGAACATTGAGGCCAATGTTCCATTCTAAGTGTGGGGGAGGGGGGATTTCTGCCGAAATATGATCATGCCTGTGCCTATATGTGTTCCCAGGCAATCTCGTTTTGACTAAAAATTAAAATTTTATTGATTTATGATGATATATTATAATATATATATATATATATATATATATATATATATAAATATATTATATATATATATATTATATATATAATAGCAAATTAAAAAAAATGATGAAAATATAAAATATATAAATAACTAAGAGCACGTAAATAGGTAGCTTGTGACTTGAGATCGAGTTTTAAACATCTAGCTATCTTCCCCCTTAGCTTATCAAGACTTTGCTTCTTAACTTTAAAATTATGCAAAGAACTGAAAAATGATAGAGTTGAATATAAGTTTAGATGCTAAGCGTTTGGATATTTGGATCTCTTTAGAGCTCATAGAGGTTAATTTGTGGCTTTTTTTTTGCTCCCACCAGCTTAATAAATTTATATAATTGATTGAATAAATATAAGTTACATTGTTTTTGCGATTCTTAAGATTATGATCCCTTCGTAGAGATTCTTTCTGATGAAAGTAGATACACATTGAGGTTTGTCAGTTGTTTGGGTGAAAGTGACTTCATGTACATGGTCGGCTCGCATACCGATGTGGAGTTGTAAAAAAGACCACAGACTTGAAAGTTGGCTATAATAAAAATATAATTAAAGTCATAATAAACCGAAGCGAAATAAGACTTTTGATTCATGACGCTCGCAATAGCCGTATGTGACAGTCGTTTAAGGGTAGGTAATATAATAAAATAAAAACCAGTTGGCTGTATAAAATTTAACTGTCTCTTGCCAACTCACAGACTTGATGTAGTCAGGGTCTTCTAATAAGTTCAATATAATAATTTTCCGGATTTGATAAAAGTTTGCGCATCTTGCCTAGGCACAACAACCGATTTAGCATGCCTACTTAAAGGATCGAGATCCCCTGGTCGAAATAAACTCCTGGACCATTGGGTCGACTCGCTAGATAAGGTACCGAATTGTGTAGTTTTTAAAGGACTGAAGAAGTTTAATAATGTTGCAATAATACTAAGTTAATAATAAAGCCCAAATTTCGACTCCGGGGGATATGCGCTAAATAAAAGCCTCCGTCTCAGGACTCATAGTTGAGTTGTTTCAGATGAAATAAAAAGGATAACTCCTAAATCATGCGAAATTAGAACCTTAATGTGACCTTAATTCTCCTCTATATCGTCCTTTTTTATGAAATGATTTCAAACTAATTTGTGGTATAAACCGGTTTCTTTATATAATAAAATATAATTTTATTGGTCAACAATAAAAATAAATAATAAAATTACTTAGGAGATTTAAGAAAATAATGGGATTAACAAGTAAGTTTATACTTACACAATTAGCATTTATGATAGGGTTAGCAATCTAATCTTATAAAATGGTTGTGAATTCGTTTAAGCTTAGTTTGGGATTGTGAAAAATCAAGATAACGAACTCTCATCCCGTTTCTTAAAAAAGCCTTTTAAGATAATTTATTTAAATTTTTTATCGTAGTTTTTATCTATTAATGAATAAGTGGTTAAAACGGGGGCGCTTTAGAAATAAATGATTTTTTGAAACCTTCTAATTGATCCTTTTTTGTTCTTGTTTTGATTGTGAGGGACATAAGTGTGGGGGGGGGGGGGGGGTATTTATTTATTTCCAGTGCGTGTTTTATGAAACATTTGCTCGTGGCACCAACAATGAACTTAGTGTGTGGGAAATGTGATGTGATTCAAATAACACATATCATTTGTACCTGCGCAAACTGCTATTAAAGACGGACTAAAACACTAAAAATATTATGTAATATAGTGTTATCAATTATATTTGTATTGTTGTTTTTAATGACTTAACAGGTACAAAGGATTAAAAACAAAGCAAAACGGTAATTTTCACAGGTGACTATTCACGACCGTTTGTACGATCAATCAAGTTACAAACAAGTTGTTAAATATACCACGTCACACATTGGAAATAGGCGACGAAAAAACAAAGTCTATCGTACCTACTTCTTGCATATTTTAACTTTTTATTTGAACCTTTTTTCGTTCTCTGTTTGAACCTTTAGTAATAATTGGCCTGGTCCAAAATTAAGATGTTATATATTTAATTTTGCATACTATTATTAGAGCTAGTGCTGTTAGCCCACCGCAGAGTCCATGTGTCACTACACTTGATGTCCCCTGGTTCGAAACAAGAAGAGGGTATTATATCCCCTCATTTCCAACTAAACGCACGAGTGCATCTGACATGGCACTAACACGGGCATACCCCAGAGACCAGACCCACCCCGACCATACCCGGACACTAATGGACCCCCAGTTTGACTGGCGTTCACTATCGTAGACCTGTGGTTGACCGATTGGTTCTAAACGGTGGTCCGGCGGTGGTCACGTGGTCGCGCCGCCGTTGACCACTAACCTTTCCACCGTTGACCGCACGTTGATTCGTTGGTACCGCGGTGCTCCTGGTGAGGTGACGAGTAACAGTAGATCCATTGCCACGAGCACCAATCACATGGTGACACGTGGCCACTTAATGACATTGATATCAGTTGTCAGGTACGAGTTATGGTAAGGAGGTTCAGTGTTCGTGTGCGGTTTGGTGAAAGATCTAAAGACACGTGAAGTTGCCCCTGGATGGTGGTATCGGCTGCGTACGATGAACGCCAGACCCAAGCCAATCTATTAGCATTTTATTGAGTCGGTTAGAGTGTGTAAAAGACCAAATCACCCCTAGATTCTGAAGTATTATTAGGTTGCATACCTGAAAGACGAATTTTTGCCCTCCCACTACTTGGTGCTATATAAAATCAACAAACGCAACAAGAGAAGTGTTATAATTGTAGTTTTGATTTTATCAATAGAGTAGTATATGTTTTAGGCTTATGGAGGTAAAGATAGTGGTTATCTTATATTTATCTTATTATTGTAAAAGCTTTTTTAGCTATTCTCAACTTATTGTAGTGGACTTATTTTTTTATGAAGATGCTTCTTTATTATTTGGTTTTTATTAAATGCTTATATTTCCTTTTTTGTCTTAATTTCTTTGCTTATCCTTCTACTCAATTATCTTTGCGTTATTTCCAAATAAGCTCATGATTATAGCTTACTTTATTTTTGGATCCTGACTCTTAATCTTATATCTAATAGCTACTTTCATAGCGTTATTTAACTTAGCTTATTTACATTGTTTTTCCGATTTAGAGCTTTTCACGAGCGACTTAATTTTAGCTAATTGATCGTGATGCTTATTTTTATTCAAGTTTATTTTTTCTGAGATCCCAGTCCATAATCATACCCCGATTCCGATTTCACTTGAATTGACAACTTAGATTCCGGTGACATTTGGATCTATTTATTATACTATATTTCTAGCATAAAGTTTGTTGCTTTTTAACTCAAGCTTATTTTTTCTTAGATCTAACCTGTAATCATACCCATCCGATTCACTTGATTGAACACCTTAGATTCGGGTAGATTTAATTCTAAAGTATTTCATATTTTTATAGCTTATGTGTATTAGAAATAAATCTACTTATTTTTTGTTAGTAGCTTATTATTATCTTTGGTCCATACTTAACTCTTGTTTTGTTTTAATGTTGATGAAATCAATCCAACTCTTAGGTGAAAGCTTATGTCTTTTAAGCTATATTTTAACAAACTAAAGTTTAAGCTTTTTAAAGATTTTTTACTTTAGCTAATTAGTGAATAAAGCTCAAAACTTTACTAGCTAATTAGTTATTTAGAATCAAATAAAGTATATAAACTTCATGTTTTATTAAGTATTTACTATATCGGTGGTTTATATCCGTTCTCCATTTAACTTCTTCAATCGGGTTCTTTCTCCTTTTTCCTTTTTCATTAATTTGATAGTTTTAGCTTATTAGCTTAATATGTTTATTTATTATTGTTATGCTTATAATATTGTTTGCTTTTAGTTGCCATTTTATAGCTATATAACTTACTCATATGCTTGTTAAGTGTGAACTTGCTTAGTGAACTAAGCGGATTAATAAAAAAGGGAAGATATTTGATTATAATTTTTATATTACTTAAATTATTGGTTTGGTATTCTAGCGGGCAAAAACCTTACGATATAATTATGCATTAACTTTATAATCGTATATCTTAATAAGAGTTGTTTTTCAATATAATCCAACGTTGTGATAATATAATTTTTAAAAAAAAAGATATTTGGATCATCAATAAGACTTAATTGTATGTTTAATTCACACTTAAGGATCTAATCAATACACTTAACAAGCATATCTTTTATAATATATCGTTCTTTGTTTAATTGCTTGCTATTTGCTATCTAGTTTTTATGTAGTTTATTTTTATTAATTTTTTATAGTTTTAATCCAAATACAAAAATATTCGATATTCAAGCATCAAACAAAACGCTTTCGTGAATTTCAAATTTATCTCTCGTCGGGATACGACATCCGGAAGATTAACTATTACTTGTCCTCAAGTAATTTTTATATCAAACGGGATACTCTCTATATTATTACTATTTGAGATATTTAGTTATATATTTTATTATATATATACTATTTGGATCGAACCAGCGAACGGAATTTTATAAAAAAATTATAAAGTTTAATATATATTTTTAAATTATTTACGGAAATAGTCTTCGAGGTTATCGGTTCATTACAAGGTTATCGGTTCCATTGCGGAAGTAGTAGTAGTGCGCTGACGTTTTCCGCAGCAGTTACGACCCTTGTTAACTATGATACATGTGAATATTGCGTACGCAAATTTTAATTAATTAAAACAGCCATTAGATTTGTATACTTTGCTCGGACGAAATTATGTAGTCCATGTTACAATTATTGATAATGTAGAACCACAACGTGACTTCATACAGAGTTGAATTTGAATATATCAACGTCTACCCTATATCATTCATATTACTTCACTATCGTCAGAGTTGTGTTTCAGAATCCAATTTCTTTCCTCATTCGGTTATTTCGCCACGTGTTGTTTAGGTGCGTTTTTTTTTTTGTTTGTTTTTTCGGCCACTGCGGTTTGGTCAAAATAAGTGTAATAAGATGTGATTATGATCGACCTTTCATTTTATTTATCATAAATGGTAGTAAACCAATATTTAAATTAACATGTGTTATTTCTCGATTAAAAGATCGTCTATATTTTTAAATTAAAATATATTATAAACTATTTAATTCAATATCCAATTTTATATACTTTTTTAATTTTTAAATATTTAATGGGTTTACTTTGAAGAGAGTGTTTGACGGATAAGAAACTATGATAGTCCGTGTACATGTGGTAATAATAATGTTAATATGGCGTAATAGAAAATTTACAGGAAATTTTAAAATAAGTCAGCTTATAAAATATATATAAAGTAATAAGTCCTCCGATTGTCAAGCGGCTTAAAAAGTCATACGCCTCTATAAGTCCCCACCCCATAAGAAGGTGGCTAAAAACTTTAGCCCGGGGCTTATGAACTATAAATTACATATTTACCCACAAAAATATCTAACATATACCATAAAACTCATTTAATTATATCATTTTTAGTAATTTTGCAATAATAAGCTCCAGCCTCAGCCCCAGCCCATTTGTCAAACAAGTTTACAAAAATACAAATTTTAATTCCGGCTTATAATATAAGCCCCAGCCTCAGCCTCAGCCCCAACACAAGCCCCAACCCAACTCCAGCCCATTTCGCCAAACATACCCTATATATATAATGTAACTATTTTTATAACTAAATGGTCTCTAAACTATTTTCCCCAAGATTGAATATTAGGGGTGTTTGATCACTAACTTAATAGGATGGGCCAGCTCTAGAGCGGAAACGGTCAGCACAGAGTGTGTTTGTGATTGAGATATATGTCACCATCTAAGCGACAAAAAAAATTTACATGTATATAAGTATAGGGGTAATTATTGGCGAAATGTGGCTGGAGTTGGGTTTGGGGCGATGTGTTGGTGCCTTAGGCTGGAGGCTGGGCTTATTATTATAAGCCCGGAATATAAAATATGAATTTTTGATAAACTTTTTGATAAATGTACTGGGGCAGAGGCAGTAGCATATTAATGCAAAAATACTAAAAATGATATAATTAAATAAGTATTATGTTGAATATGTTGAAGAATATATGAGTGGGTAAATATGTAAATATATAGTTCAAAAGCCCCCGGCAAAAGTATTTAGCCCCTACAATGGTGCGGTGGCTTATAGAGCTTTATGACTTTTAGTAAGCCCTCGAGACAAACGAGACCTAATTATTATAAGCAGACTATCTTTTAAAATTTTCCTGTAAATTTTCTATAACGCCATATAAACATTATTATAACCACATATACACGGACTAATCATAGTTTCTTTGAACCGTCAAACACTCTCTGTCAAGTAAACCCATTAAATAATTTAAAAATTCAAAAATATATAAAATTGGATATTGTAATTAAATATTTATAATATATTAAATTTAAAAATATAGACGACCTTTAAATCGAGAAATAACACAGTTAATTTAAGATATTGGTTTACTACCATTTATGAATAAAATAAAAATGAAAGGTTCGATCATAATCACAATCTTTATTACACTATTATGACCAAAACGCGTGGCCGAAAACAAACAAAAAAAAAACGCGTGGCCGAAAACCGAATGAGAAATTGAGAATCATGAACACAACTCTGACGTATTGAAGTAATATGAATGAAAAGGTAGACGTGATATATCAATTCAACTCTGAATTCAGATATGGTCTACATTATCAATAATTGTAACATGGACTACATAATTTCGTCCGAGCAAAGTATACAAATCTAATGGCTGTTTTAATTAATTAAAATTTGCGTACGCAATATTCACATGTATCATAGTTAACAAGGGTCGTAACTGCTGCGAAACACGTGGCACTACTTCCGCAATGGAACCGATAACCTTGTAATGAACCGATAACCTCGAAGACTATTTCCGTAAATAATTTAAAAATATATATTAAACTTTAACATTTTTTATAAAATCGTTCGCTGGTTCGATCCAAATAGTATATATATAATAAAATATATAACTAAATATCTCAAATAGTAATAATATAGAGAGTATCCCGTTTGATATAAAAATTACTTGAGGACAAGTAATAGTTAATTTTCCGGATGTCGTATCCCGACGAGAGATAAATTTGAAATTCACGAAAGCGTTTTGTTTGATGCTTGAATATCGAATATTTTTGTTTTTGGATTAAAACTATAAAAAATTAATAAAAATAAACTACATAAAAACTAGATAGCAAATAGCAAGCAATTAAACAAAGAACGATATATTATAAAAGATATGCTTGTTAAGTGTATTGATTAGATCCTTAAGTGTGAATTAAACATACAATTAAGTCTCTATTGATGAACCAATATCTTTCTAACAAATTATATTCTCACAACGTTGGCTTATATTGAAAACAACTCTTATTAAGATAACAGATTACGTAAAATAATGCCTGTAATAATCTTACGTATTTTTTGCCCGCTCGAATAACCAAAAGCAATAAATTAAGTAATATAAATAATTACTAAATCAATATCATCCCTTTTATTATTAATCACGCTTAATTCACTAAGCAATTCAACAACTTTAACAATGCATATGAGAAAGTCTACTCGCTAAACATGGCAACTAAAAGAACAATAATAAGCATAACAATAATAACAAACATATTAAGCTAATTAAGCTAAAACTACAAATTAATGAAAAAGGAAAAGGAGAAAGAACCCGATTGAAGAAAATGGAGACGGATATAAACCACCCGATCTAGTAAACTTAATTAAACACTGAAGTTTATAACTTTATTAACTTTATTAGATTCTAAATAACTAAATAGCTAATAAAGTTTTGAGCTTTATTCACTAATTAGCTAAGTAAAAACTTAAAAAGCTTAAAACTTTAGTAGTAAAATAAGCTTAAAAGACCCAAAAGTGCCTTCACACCTAAGAGTTGGAATAGAATTTCATCAACATAAACAAACAAGAGTTAGATGGATCAAGATAATAAATAATCTACTAAGACAAAATAAGCTAATATATTCAAATAACAATAATCTTAATAAAAATATGAAAACTTTAGATCTTAAATCTACCAAACTGTAAGGTGTTTCAATCAAGTGAACATCGATCGGTTATGATTTAATGATTTAATCAAAGAAAAAATAAGCTTAAGAGTTAAAAGATCAACAAACTTTATGCTAGAAAATAAGCAAACAATATAAAGTAGATCCCAAAAGCACCCAAACTAAGTTGTTCAACTCAGAGTAAACTCTGTATCGGGTGATTATTAAGGAGATTGGATCTAGAAAAAAATAAACTTGAATAAAAATAAGCAATCGAAAATAAGCTAAAATAAGCTCGCTCGAAAAGCTCTAAATCGAAAACAATGTAAAATAAGCTAGTCTAAATAAGCTATGAAAGTAGCTAATTAGAATATAAGCTAAGAGAATCGGATCCAAAAAAAGTAAGCCTATAACATGAGCATATTTGTAAATAAGCAAAAGAAATTTGAGTAGAAGACAAAGCAAAAGAAATTAGCAAAAAGAAATAATAAAGCATTTGAATAAAAACCAACTAATAAAGACATCTTCATATAAATAAGCCAATACAATTAATTTGAGAATTACGCTAAAAAGCTTTACAATAATAAGATAAAAATGCTACCACTATTCAACTCCTACTCCTAAAACTATACACTCTACTATGAAATAAAACTAATTCTAACACCCTTACCTCTGTTGCTTTTAGTTGATTATATAGCCCAACAGTAGGAGGGCAAATTCGTCCCTTTCCAGGTATCCAACCATACATCCTTTCCAGATCAAGTTTTATTTTGGTCTTTACAGCACTCTACCGACTCAATAAATGCTAATGATTGGCTTGGGTCTGCGTTCATCGTACGCCAGCCGATCCACCAACCAGCAACCTTCCCACGTGTCCTTCTAGATCATTCACCAACCGCCAACGAAACTGAACCTTGTACCATACCTCGTACCTGCACAACCTGATATCAATCATTAGCAGGCCACGTGTCACCATGTGATTGGTGCCACGTGGCATGATTACTGTTCCGTCACCATCACCAGAGCCACCGCCGGACCACCGATCAACGGCGGTCAACGGTGGCCAACGGTAGTGGTCAACGGCGGCGGACCACCGTTGACCACCGCCGGACCACCGTCGAACCATCGGTCAACCACCGGTCAACGATAGTTGACCGCCAGTCAACAGGCGGGTCATGTGCCGGGTCTGGTCGGGTCCGGGTCTGGATTGGGTATGCCACGTGTTAGTGCCACGTCAGCTGCCACGTGGCGTTTACGTGGAAATGAGGGGATAAACCCTCTACTTGTTTCGAACCCGGGACATCAAGTGTAGAGACACATGACTCTAGCCGGTGGGCTAAAGCATAGCTCTAATAATAGTATGCAAAATTAAATATATAACCCATCTTAATTTTGGACCAGGCCAATTATTACTAAAGGTTCAAACAGGGACGAAAAAGGTTCAAAATAAAAGGGTTTCACATAAGGCACGTAAGGTACCGATAGACTTGTATTATTTACGTGCTTTTTCCAATGGTGTGGAATCGTGGAATATAACAACTTCGTTGAACCTTGATGACGTACAAACTGTCGTCCTGAAAGTCCCCTAGAGTAAAATTACCCGTTTTTGCTTTGGTTTTAAATCCTTTGTCCTGACGTACAATAAAAAGCACAATACAATATATTTTGTAACTTAATGTACTCATATTTTAGTGTTTTAGTCCGTTTAATAGCATTTTGCGAGGTACAAATGATGTGTGTTTTAGCACACATCAAATTCCCCCACACTAAGTCATTGTTGGTTCCACACGCAATGTTTATAAAACACGCCTGGAAATAAATAATTACCCCCCCCCCCCCAACTTATGTCCCCTCACAATCAAACAAGAACAAAAAAGGTCCATTTAGAAGGTTCAAAAATCATTTATTTCTAAAGCGCTCCCGTTTTAACCACTTATTCATTAATAGATAAAAACTACGATAAAAATTAAATAAAATTATCTAAAAGGCTTTAAGAACGGGAGTTCGTTATCCTTGATTTTTCACAATCCCCAAACTAAGCTTAAAACGAAATCACAACCAATTATAAGATTAGATGCTAACACTACTCATAAATGCTAATTGTGTAAGTATAAACTTAACTTTTTACTCCCATTATTTCTAAATCCTCTAAGTATTTTATTATTATTTTTATTGTTGACCAATAAATTAAATTCTTATTCATATAAAGAAAACCCGGTTTATACCACAATTAGTTTGAAATCATTTCATAAAAAGACGATATAGAGAGAATAAGGTCCACATTAAGGTTCTAATTTCGCATGATTTAGGAGTTATCCTTTTTATTTCATCTGAAACAACTCAACTATGAGTCCAGAGACGGAGGCTTTATTTAGATAACCCCGGAGTCGAAATTTGGCTTTATTATTAACATTATTATTATTGCAACATTATTAAACCTCCCAGTCCTTTAAACAACTACCACATCGGTATGCGAGTCGACCATGGTCCAGGAGTCTTATTTCGACCAGGGGATCCTCGACCTTTAAGTAGGCTGCAACATCGGTTGTGAGCCGGCAAGATGCAGCAAACTTTTATCAATCTCGGATTATTACTATGTGCCTTATTTAGAAGACTGCCACATCAGTTGTGAGTTGGCAAGAGACAGTAAACTTTTATCAGCCCACAGTTTTATTATTATTATTATTACCTCCACCCTTTAAACGACTGTCACATCGGTATGCGAGCCGACCATGATCCAAAAGTCTTATTTCCGCTTCGGTTTATTATTACATTAATATTAGTTTTATTATAGCCTAACTTTCAATTCATTTGTTCTTTTAACAACTGTCCACATACTTAGAGCGAGCCGGACCATGATCCAAGAGTCTATTTCCCCACAACACTGACAAAACCTCAATGTGTATCTTACTTTCATCAGAAAGAATCTCTACGAAGGGATCTAAACTAAGAATCGCAAAAACCAAAGTAACTTTATTTATTCAACAATTATATAAATTTATTAAGCTGGTGGGAGCAAAAAAGCCACAATTAACCTCTATGAGCTCTAAAGAGATCCAACTACTCCACGCTTAGCATCTAACTTATATTCAACCCTATCATTTTTCGTTCTTTCATAATTTAAAGTTAAGCAAACGCAAAGTCTTGAAAGCTAAGGGGAAAGCTAGAGTTTAAAACTCGATCAAGTCAAAAGCTACCTAATTCTACGTGCCTAGTTATTTATATATTTTTATATTTTCATCATTTTTTTTCATTTTTATTATATATATATATATATATATATATATATATTATATATATATATATTATATATAAATATATATATATATCATAATAAAACAATAAAATTTTAAATTTTTAGTCAAAACGGGATTGCCTGGGAACACATATAGGGCACAGCAATGATCATATTACGGGCAGAAATCCCCCTCCCCCACATCTCAAATTGGAAACATTGGGTCCTCAATGTTCAAAAATATCGTATTTTACCCCCACTCTTAGGGAACGAAAAGGCCCCACAAATGCACAAAATTCCAATTGTGAAAGGGGAAACAAAATAGTATATTAAAAAGATCAGGATTGAGGAATCTAAAATAAGCTCAAAAGATCGAAGACCGGATGATTGGAGGATTGAAAACAAGTACGGGTCTTCACGATCTTAAGGAATCCTGCAAAAACAGAACCACATACCATTGAAAGAAGCACGCCCCCACACTTAGGCTATAAAATCACACACTTATTTATTAAGAAAATAGAAAGAAGAAAAGACACGGGTTGCCTCCCGAGAAGCGCTTGTTTTTTGCGAGTCTCTAGCTTGACTCTCCTCATATTATCGATATATTAGAGACGAAACATGTGAAAGAGAAAATCTCAATCGGACTTTCATTCAAGATGTTTAGATAAACATTAAAGAACATGAAAGTTCCACTCTAATGAGATACCACTGGCTCAAGACTAAAAACGGGAATGTCGGGGTCAAAAATGGTGTCTTCTCTCCCGTAGGAGAGAAGAAAAGGAGATTCCACCGGATATGTGAAATAAGGAAGAAAAATCCAGATAACATATGTGAGGGAAAGATAATGGCGATCCTCAAAGGGTAATTTCACATATGTTGGAGAAAAATTATCTCCTAAATCCCGGGGTCGAAAACTTTGTCCTCGGTCATCAAATCATCAATTGGAGCATCGTACAAAATCTTCTTCCATTCATTCTCTTTAAGAACTTTCCAAATTAAATAAATCACCTTCCTCTATCGAGAGCTATTCATCGGTGAGCCCCTCAGAATGGAATCAACAGCTTATCTAAGAGTCAACGGATCATGTAAGTATGAAACAAAACTCATCAACGTCGCCACCTAGTCCAAAACAAATCAAATCCTCAAATAAAATCGGAAAGAGGTGAGACAGCAAAGCCTGCTACATCAAGGTTTAAAACATAAAGTCCCCTTATCTTCGATGTTCTCTAACACCTCATCAATAAAGAGGAATTAAGTCACTAGAGATGGTATTCATCATCGAATTCGAAAAAGAGGGTTTCGAATAAATTTTTTAAACATTTATCTCCGGAACGTCCTCATTGGATAGTGACTCGTCATTACTAGAGGTAAAATCATCATTTGAATCGAAGAGAGGGTTAGAGAAAGTCACAGATTTTTCCTCATAAATGTTAATGGGAGAAATCATCACAAATCACAAATCGCCTATCACTCTCGGAAGTATCCTTGGACTCGACTTGGGATTTGAACAAGGGTCCCTCAACACTAGACTTTATTACTTCGTCTGATTCCTTTTCAGGAATAGTACTAAGATGCTCATCCCCCATGATGAGAGAGTCCTCGGGCTTAATAGTAGAAAAGACGGGTGCGAGAGCAATAGATCGAAGAATTTGAGGCATTTTATTCAAAGGAATAGAATACTCCTCGTCATCATCTCATCATCGCAAGTAACATTGAAACCACGAAGACATCGGGGAGTACTCATTTTTTGAGGATGTATTGATCGATATTACCGCATGCTTTCGTTGAATTATCATTCACCAAATATCGCACATGTTGATAAGTTTATTTTTCTTTGCTCTTCCTTCTTTTGTTGATTAAGGTCTTCTTGATGATCGATGGAATACTGCGGGGATTGATATTGGTCAAAACCGAAAGAATTAGAATTATGCTCAAAGTGGTTTTGATTCATCAGTTGACATTGAAAACTTTCATGAGGACCCCCACAGTTTTCACAGCACAGATATTGTTGAGAAAAACTCGGTGAATTTTGTGGATAATAATTATCACTAAAGTTTTGATTGTAGCACGGTTCCTGCTCATAGACAAGCGGTACCCGTGGTGGACAATCATAACCGTAGTGAGAATCGTTCCCACATAACTCATACGAGTATGTCTCAAACTAGGGCTGTGGAGGTGGGTAATAAAAATCGGGTGTTTCATTATAAGATTAAGGATTTGGGTCATAGACAAACTCATTTCCAGATCCTACACTGCTACAGCCCGGACAGTTTCCACCATTAAACGGACCTCCACACCACGAGCAACCAAAATGGTTATACGAAGACATGTCGAAGAATTAAACGGATAAGAGGGAAAAGAAGATAATAATTAAACGTAATAAGATGATAAAGAAGAATATTTATAGGTTTTTTTAAAGATAATAATAATAATAAAAATAAAAATATTTTTGGTATTTTTAATATTTATATAAAAAGAAAAATAAAAATAAAAATGAAAATAATTTTTGGATTTTTATAAAGAAAAATATTTAATATATAATATATATAATAGAATTGAAAGATATTTTTGGATTTTTTAATATATATATATATAATAATACGAAAATAAACTTTCCGAAGAAAGGTTCTTCAAGGCACTAACTTCAAACACCACGTGTAGATCGTACACATCTCCCCGCAACGGTTGCCAAAAACTGTTCATTCCAAATAGAATATATATAATAAATATATAACTAAATAATCCTCAAATATATAATATAGAGATACCCTTATTGATATAAAAATTACATAAAAAAGAGGACAAGTAATAGTTAATCTCCGGCTGTCCGTAATCTCCACGAGAGATAAATTTGAAATTCAAGAAAGCGTTTTGTTATTATGAATGACTTGGAAATCGAATATTTTTTTGTTTTTTTGATTAAAACTCAAAAATAAAAATAAAAATAAAGTACATAAAAACTAGATAGCAAATAGCAAGCAATTAAACAAAGAACGATTTATTATAAAAGATATGCTTGTTAAGTGTATTGTTAATTAAACATACAATTAAGTCCCTATTGATGAACCAATATCTTTCTAACAAATTATCTTCTCACAACGTCGGCTTATTATAGAAACCAACTCTTATAAGATATCGAAAACTAAATTAATGCCTAATAAATTCTTACGGATTTATGCCCGCTCGAATAACCAAAATAAAAATTGAAGTAATAAAAAAATTACTAATCAATATTTTCCTTTTTTTTATTAATCACACTTAATTCACTAAGCAATTTAACACTTAACAAGCATATGAGAAAGTCTACTCGCTAAACATGGCAACTAAACGAACAATAATAAGCATAACAATAATAACAAACATATTATAACGACAAAAATAAATCTACACTAAGCATGGCAAAAATCAAATACGCAAATATATTATGGAACGATAAAATAAAACTAATCTAATTATTGAAAAGAGAATAGAGAATAGAACCCGAATCGAAGAGCCGCAAAATGGTAACGGTACCACCCGATCTTACAAACTTAATAAACAAATAAGTTTATCACTTTAAAGCTTCTACTTCACTAATTAGCAAATAAAGGTGTCAACTTTATCTACTAGTTACTTCCATAAAAACCATAAAGATCAAAACTTTATCTATTTATCAACCTTATAAGACCCTTAAGCTCCGGACTTAGATGTAGAAGGATGAAATAATAAATAAAACATGAAAAGTTAGGACAAAATAAGCTAATAAAAAGATGAAAACTTAAGATCTAAATCTACCCGAAACTAAGGTGTTCAATCAAGTGAACTCGGATCGGGTATAATTATGGATTTAGATCTAAGAAAAATAAGCTAGAATTAAAAAGCAACAAACTTTATGCTAGATAATAAGCTAAAAATAATAGATCCAAATCTACCCGAAACTAAGTTGTTCAATCAAGTGAACTCGGATCGGGTATGATTAAGGATTGAATCTAAACAAACAAGCTTGAATAAAAATAAGCAATCGAAAATAAGCTAAAATAAGCTCACTCGAAAAGCTCTAAATTGAAAACAATGTAAAATA
>BQNB010069537.1:0-33454 GCA_026074375.1 Tanacetum coccineum | reverse complement strand
TCTCTTATAAAATGATGCCTAATCTCTATATGTTTTGTTTTAGAATGTTGAACATGATTTTCAATAATGCAAATAGTATTGTTATTATCAATATTAATGACAATATTCATGAAATTATACCCATACTCCAGCAATTGATTTTGAATCCAGAGTACTTGTCCACAACAACTAGCAGCAGTCACATATTCAGCTTCAGTTGTAAAGGTGGCAACCACAGTTTGCTTCTTACACTGTCATGATATCAACATATATCCCAAAAACTAACAACCTCCAATTGTAGACTTCCTATCTTAAGTTGCTCTAGCATAGTCACTGGTTGTCTCTTTAATTAACCCTTTTTATATAAATAAATATATAATACTTATAAATATATAATAAGGATAATTATCAAGAAAGTCAATGAAACCGGAAGTAGTATAGAATATTCCCGGGTCGTTTATCCCCAACGAAGAGTGAATTGGAAAGTCGAGAGTTGGATTGACATTTGATGATTGAATAGAACAAGATTTGGATTGGATTTCTAAATCTACGGGAAAAATAAAGCAATCTACACTAAAAACGAGAAAATTACACAAATTATACTAAAAATGAAAACGGGAAGCTAAAACGACACACTAAAAACCCTAATTTTTCAAAATTAAGCCTAAATTGATTTTTTCACTTTTAATGGACTTAAATTGACTAAAAAGTAAGATGAAAGAAAACTAGAACGAAAACGGAGTTAAATTGAGCTAAAAAATACGAAAAACGAGCACGGGAACGAATCCCGCTCTTTAAAAAACAAAATTTTGCAAAAATGGCCCTATGAAAGTTTTTCTATTTTTCCTAAGTGTAATATGATAAAATAAAATTTTCTAAAAAAGAAAAATATTTTTTTGATTTTTATTTAATTTTTAATGATTAAAATACAGATTTAAAGAAAATAAATGATAAAAAATAGCAAACAATATTGGAAAAATGTGAAAAAATACAGAAAAGTGGATTAAGGTAAGCTGGTTCTATGAAAAACAAGAGCTAGAAAAGTGGGCTTATAAATAAGCCGTAATAAGCTGAAAACAGCTTATGGGCTTAATGGGCTAAAATGCCTATATAAATTAAATTATGCAACTCACTACCGGATGAGCTATTGTAGCATACTGGTAGTGAGTGTGTGTTATAAAGTGTTGGTTGATGGGGTTGAGGTCTCAAGTTCGAGTCTTGCTTACTTGGGGCCTCCCCTAATCCCAACGTTTTTATTTCTTATTTTTTTTACAACTTTTTAAATAATATGAAAATAAGCAACTTTAAAAAAGACAAAAATTTTTATAACTAATAAATAAGCACGGAATAAGCTAAATAAGATGGCAGTTTGCTAATTTACACTAAGACTACAAAATGCTTAACTGTTAACTAAGTAAGGGGCAAATAAGCTGAGTTAATCAAGGATAAGCAAAAACATATAGTTCTCTAATCCTAATAAGCCAATGCAACTAAAAGTAAGTAAGGAAAATAAGCTAAAACAGGCATAAAAGCTAAAAATGGTAAAAACACTTAAAATTTTATACTAAGAAGCAAATAAGCTTAAATAAGCTTAAAATAAAACCAAATAAGCTAGAACATGCTTAGACAAACCTAATAAGCTAAACTTACCCTAAATAAGCTAATTTAATAAGCAAATAAGCTATAATAAGCAATTAACAAGCTAGCAGACTTAACTATATTAAACTAAGGCAAAAGAGTGCTTAACTACTAGCCACTTAATGGGACAAAATAAGCTAATGGAAATTGGAAAACTAGACCTAATAAGCCAGGACAAACCAAAATAAGCTAACATTCACAGACAGATAAGCCATAAAAGGCAAATAAGCTATAAGCACAAAATTGGCAGACAAACAAGCCAAAGGGGCACCTTTTGGGCTTATTTTTAAGCCCAAGAGAGGGGTCCTAAGCTTAAGGCTTGCTAGGGCTTATAGAACAGCGTATAGGCTTCCTAGAAAGCCAATTAGCACTAAAGATTCAATTAAAGAAAAGCAAGAAAAAGGGGTGTCAACTTGGGCTTTTGCACCAGGGGACTTTTTAACTAATTCCAAAGGGCTAAAAGCCAGCTTATGAATAAGGTGGCTAATAAGCTCTTAACAAAAAAACAAACTGAAACAGATTAAGATTGGCTCTTAAAGAGCTTGTGTACAAAAAATTAGAAACTAATAATCATTTAAACCATCTGATAACTTTGAATTTAAAAAGACAGTTTGAGACTTGAAGAACACTTATGAAAACTTTGACAAATATTTGCCAGATTTTGTTAAAAGAAAAAGGTAACCTAAAGACAAATATTCTACTGCACTTGATAAGTAAAAAAGAAAACTAAAACATAGCACAAAGTTGGATTTAAAAACCTAAACCACAAAAGCACTTATAAATTGTTTTCTTTTCAAGACATTTTCAAAGCTTCTTTGAAAAACTTAAAAACTAACTTAAATGCTAAAAATCTTTTTAAAACAGCTTGTAAACTACTTAAAATAGCTAACCAAAAGTGGCTAAGGTGACCCAAAGGTTTATAACCCAAACTGACCCGTTTTTACCCTTGACCCAAACACTCCCCTAACTTTCTAAAGTGCTTTTTAAAACTGATTTATAAAGATTTAAGGTAAAGCTTTTGAAGACAGATGATAACAAAGATTATATAAGCAAAAATAAGCAAAAAGCAACAAGAATTAAGCAGTTAAATAAGCACTTAAGATAAGAGCAATATCAAAGGCAAATATGGCAGTTTAGAGCAAAAACTTAAACAAAGGATATCAAAACATCAAATAAAGTCAAATAAGCATTAAAAGACATGATTAAGCAAGAAAAACAAGAAAATAGACAGGAATATAAGCAATAAGCAGATGAACAGTAGAAAAGCTAAAATGGAAAAACAAGAAAAACTTACCAAACCCTTGCTCTAAACAAGGTTAAATAAAGAGTCTACAAGCTCTAGCTTGTATAAAACAAGCTAGTGAGAGTCTATAAGCCCATCCCTTTTTCGCTTATCATCCAAATGTTAAGCTGTGGTATTTTGAGGGTAATTTTTTTTTAGATTTTCTTAATTGTTTATATTTCTAAGTAAATTTTTATAAAAGCAGGTTATAAAGTGGTTTAAATGAGAGCTTATAAGAGCTTAAAGTGAGCTTTTTAAAACATAAAATGGACTTAAAACTTTGAAAAAAACAAAATTTTGAACCAAACTTTGAATTTCATTAATCTTAAAACCTTACAAAGTAAAATTACAATAAAACTGAATTAAAACTAAGGAAAACTAAAAATTATCTTAAGTTAAAAGCTAGATGCTCAAATGGCTTACAAAAGAGCCTCTTATATAGAAAAACGATTCTAGGGTCTTGGCCTCTTTCTTTTTGTCTTCTTCTTGGTTGTGTTTCTTTGCTGAGACAGAAACTAGGGTGTGTTTATTGTGAGAGAGTAAGCACAAATCAATCTTGGCCATCAAAGTTTCTTGGAGCCCAATCCGAATGATCAACACCCTTGATCTTTGTTGTCCAATGAGGTAAGGGAGGATTGTCATGGTGTCATTTGTCCCTTTGTGAGGTGGGGGTGAGTGGTATAATGGGTTTTTGGCTGGTTATGAATAGTGGTCGAGGAGGGGGACAGGGAAGCGTGAACAGTAGAGGGGTTTGTTAGGCGGGAAATTTAGTTTTGGGTATAACAGGGTAAGGTTTGTGGATTTGGCACAAAAGGTCCCTGAGGGTGTTATTTGTAGTTGCAAATTTGGTCCTTGTGGTGATTAACGAGAGTTAGGGGATAAGGCTTATAACACTTAACACCCGTTAAGTGTTATTGGGGCCATACTGTCAAGTATTTGCCGTGTGTTTTTATATAAAGA
Organism: Tanacetum coccineum; assembly: GCA_026074375.1. Classification (NCBI taxonomy): domain Eukaryota; kingdom Viridiplantae; phylum Streptophyta; class Magnoliopsida; order Asterales; family Asteraceae; genus Tanacetum; species Tanacetum coccineum. The sequence goes on along the minus strand of BQNB010069537.1, from coordinate 29,595 downwards.
ATTATGGGCTTTTTAAGGAAAATGGGCTTTTAAGTCTTCTAGTTATATACTAATGGGCTTTCTCGGCCCATTAGATGGGTTCGGGTGGGCCCATTAGTCATTTTTTGATATTATGATACATTTGACTGTGCACCTAACTAGGGAGGTAAAATTATGTGGTCCCATATGCTTTCGGTGGATGTATCCCTTCGAAAGATGTATGAAGGTTATTAAAGGACACGTGCGAAACAGAAATAAACCAGAGGGATGCATTGCTGAGGAGACTATTGCGGAAGAAACAATAGAGTTTTTTAGCGAATATCATAAATCCATGGAAACTATTGGTATCCCACCTGATAAACATGAAACTTATGAAAATGAGGAAGGAAAGCCATTGTCGGCCGGCAAATCAAGTGAAGTTTCTGCGGAACTCTTTCAGAAAGCACATTTGTATGTAATACAGAATACAGATGAAATTGTACCGTATATCGAGTAAGTATTACTAACACATGTCTATTTCGTTACTTAAAATGTTCTATCAAATATAATAATCAAAGACATTGTTTCAGGCGACACAAGCAAGTTTTGAAAACAGAAAACCCGGGTAAACGAATAGCATTTCTGGAGAATGAGCACAGTAAATCTTTTGCTAAGTGGTTACGCGAAGAGGTAATTAATCATATGTTATTTATAATTGTTTGTTTGTTGTTCTTTAAATTTGAAGCTAATATATACGTGTAATGAAATTCAGGTGGATAGAGAGTTAGCGATCGACAAAGAAAGTGTATCAGAAACTATAAGGTGGATATCATATGGACCACGCGCCACCGTAGTGAAATACGATGCATATAACATCAATGGGTATACCTTTCGTACGAAATGTCATGATGGCAAAGTTTACCAGAACAGTGGGGTTAGTGTTGAGGCAATCGATCTGCACATATCTAAAGAAGTTGCAACCACAAGACACGTATACTATTATGGTGTTTTACAAGAGATATGGGTACCAGATTACCGTTTTAGGCAAATTCCTCTTTTCAAATGTGATTGGGTTAATCACAAATCTGGTGGTCTGAAACGCGATAAACTTAGGTATACATTGGTCGACCTGAATAATTTAGGCCACAAGGTTGATCTGTTCGTATTAGCCTCACAAGCACTACAAGTGTTTTATGTGAAAGACCCGATAGATAAAAAATTGTCTATTATCTTTAAGACACCTCCTAAGAATTACAAAGATACGTATGACGAAGTCAATGAGGAATTGGTATGTGTTTAATTACACATACCTTTGACCATTAAAAACGAGCTAAAATGACTAAAAACGCACCAAAAATACTTTGTATTTGTGTGTTTGCATTCATATTATGCAGGAAATGGATATCTGACAAAAGGACGAAAAACCAAGCAAAAACGGACAAAACCGAGCACGGAATGGAAAAGCTAGAAGAAAAATAGATTAATTTCTATACCTAACCCCTCTACCCTCTTAAACTCTTCCACCTATTCATAACACACATTTATTCATTCCAACCACCAAAATCTTCAGCTACAGTAATCCCTAACACTTTTTCATAAACCCTAATTTCAAACATGGCGAATCAGAATGGTAACTTTATTATCTTTTTTTTTCCTTATTCATTGCTTTTTTGCTTATTTTTTAGCTTATCTGCTAATGTGTGTTGATTATCTTTTTTTTTCAAGCTTAAATGCTCATGTGTGTTGTTGTGTGTTGCTTATCTACTCATGTTTCTTAAAATGATAACCTTTTTTGAATCCCCTTATATGCTTAAACACATAGCAGTTTAGGGGTATTTGGATTATAAAATTGGACCCATATGCATTAGCAGAGAATGGACACAAAAAGAACAAGTGTTCATGTGAGTCAAGACACATTTTACATAAAGAACAAGAAACTTGTTTACCAGGGTACCATGCTGCAAGTCTGTCTTGAGTAGTTAACCTTTTTCAAAATTGTAAGCCACATTATGAAGGAGTGTTTGTGAATGCATTATGAAAACCAAATAACTTTCCCCTATTTTACTTTTTCATTACATTGCTTCTAATCATCCCACATCTTATTAACAGACCATCTTACCTTTTGTTGATCCCACTTTAATACACCAAAGAGTCTTATTCGGCTTACAATACTTTCCTAAGTATCTATAATCTTTTCCATAAACAAATAACTTGATACATATCATATAAGCAGTACTAACTTATTAACAGTTGTAACTTCTCAGCAGCATTAACTTCAAGCAATCTTAATCTCTAAGCAGTACTAATATTCACTAGCAGTAGTAACTATGTACTAGCAGTAGTAACCACTTAGCATATTTTCTTTAAAGTTTACGAACATCACTAAATCCAGCTGAGCAGCATTAACACAAACATAAGCAGCAGTAATTCAAACAACATTAAGAATACTTTTAATCCCAACACCTTCTTCCCATCTTTAGTCACCCAATATACTTTATTAACTACATTGTTTAGAGTTAGGTTAGGGATACTAAGGATATTAGGATAGCTAGCAACCCATTCCTCAGGTCATACCCACACACCATTTTGCATCATATCAGTAATTTTGATCTTGCTATCAACATTAGTCAGAGCTTCAATTAGGAAGACTTCCTTAAGTATGCATAGCTCAGACTTTGTTGTTACCTTGCAGAAATCATTGTTGTGAATTTAGATAGTAGCTCAGACAACAACAACTCAGACTCATATAGCACTTCTCAAATAAGCACTTTTGAGGAAATAGATTATGACTCTCTAGAACCACCTAAGAGTTTGCTCAAATGGTACCACTATTTGTCAGATAAGTACAAGGACAATGGCAGGTTTTGGGGTTCAAAATCAGGATGTAATGAAAGTGATGTAAAACCTTCTTGGAAAGACATTAAAAAGGCTAAAGCATGTATGTTGTGTCTAAAAGCACAATCAACCCTGAGGCATCTTCACAGCAAAAAGTAGAAGCATGTGGGTTAAAGGTTAAAGTAGAAGCATGTGGGTCAAAGGCTAAGCTACAAGCATCAACTAAAACACTCATTGTTAAAGGCCCTATACCAATAATAAATTCTGTACTTGGGCTTGCAAATGCAATAACCTGGAATGCTATTAAAGGCAAGACCTTTGGAGTGCAGATACCCTCGACAATGACTTTTGCTGAAGTAAAGATAGGGAAGAGGAACCTTAGAAGTGGAAAAGTGAAGTTAATCACTTTATGATGTTATGTATATTGGTATTTTCTGTCCAATGTCATGGGTAGCAATGTTAATTTACTTTTAAAACAATAAATGCATGTAAACCTGAATTTATGATGTTATAATAGGTATGTGTTTGGTAATGAAGTCAGTATGTAATCTTCTAAATTGTGTTATCCTGCATATTTTGATGAAACAAATGTGTGGATTTTGGTAAGATGTTATCTGCTTAGCTTAATTTTCTTTTACAGAAATAATTGAGATAAGCTCAGACAGCTCAGAAGACAAGAAAGGGGCATCAAAAGCAACTGCTCCTATATTTTATGGGCCACCAACACAAGGATTGCTAGATGCTTATGGATATAACATAATTGAGGAATATCTATCATGGAACTACTTTCCAAGCACAGACAATGAAAGCACAAACATGGAAACCACAGACAAGGATTGCATTGTTGACTCTAACTCTGCAATGTCTAAAGGTAAATATGTACCAGTTTGCAAGAAACACAAACCAAATATGTATAGCCATGTACCAGTCACAGGATCTGTGTTGGAACTACCAAATGTTACTATATGGGATGAAATTGAAAAGAAAATGGGAGCCAGGAAATCAAAAACTTATGCAGATAAGGCAAAGGGGAAAAGAAAGGTGTCATTAGAAGCTGATCATGCTCTTGCATTTGATCAAAGTTTTTTGGGTAGTCTCACATGGTAGTCTAACATGTATTAGATGTTAGCTTTTTGTTTTTGTTTTGTTTAGCAATCAAACTTTATGGTGACTTATATAATGGTGATTATGTACTCTTTAAAACCTTATGAAATGTAATGTAGTGGTCTATTTGGTTTGTGATGTCATTGTCTGGTTTGTGTGTTATTGCAGCTTGCACATTGCATTTGCAGCTTGCATATGCACATTGCATTTGTACATTGCATTTGCAGCTTGCATTTGCAAGCAAGCATTTGCACATTGCATTTGTAGATTGCATATGCACATTGCATTTGTAACATTACATAGCACTTGCATTTGCAAGCAAACATTTGCACATAGTATTTGTTGCAGGTAAAAGTACTAATTAAAACCTTATTTAAAAGTGAACAAGTTGAAAAAAAGCAGAGGGCGAATAAGCCCTGGTTTTAATAATGCAGTTTCCTAAAAGCACTCTTTAGTGACTTAGCCAAAACAATGAAAGCTATAAACTTCATATGACTACAAAGGAAAGGCATAACATTTAACGAATAGGTTACTCTGGCAAGATGGTAACCCGCTTGACTTCTGTAAGGGAGGTCGCGAGTTCGATTCTCACTAGGGTGTAAAATCTTTTTTTATTTTCTTATTATGAATATATTGGTCACATCGATTTCATATTTTGCTTCAAAATAATAACCACATGAATACTTCACGATTGTTACTCGTTATGACTATAATTGTCACATATAAGCCCCTACAGTGGCCATAAAAACATAATTGTCACACATTTTGTGATAAGATGGTGGCTATTGTAAAGACATATAGTTCACATGCTCATACATAGAAGTAAATGGAATATACACATTAGCTTTTGCGCAAGCTAACAACAAAAACTAAACTTTAAACACACATATTAAAAGTTACGTGACCATATATACTGATAAAGTACACCAAAAGTGTTAATAAGTGTTACCAAATGCTATTAAAAAGTGAAGAAATGTATATTATTTGTTGTGACTATTGATCATCTAATGCCACATGAATTTTATGATTGCCACGTGTGGTCCTTTGGAAATATTAGTCACACAAAGCATGTTTGTTTTGGGATTTAGCCCACATACAATTAAGCCTAAAGTTGCCACGAAGTGTTAAAAAATTGTGACCATAATGCTTTTAAAAAGTGAAGAAAATGTGTAATTTTGTGTGACTATTGTCATTAGCTAATGGCCACATGAATTATTATGTTTGTATGGCCCTTTAGGAATAAATTTAGTGCCACACATACATGTTTTTATTTTGTATTTTTAGTCACTTAAGAAATAACAAGGAAGTGACCAAAAGTGTTAATAAGTGTGACCATATGTTGTTTAAAGGGAAAGAAATATGTATTTTGTATGAATATTTATTATCCACTCTGGGCCACAATGAATACTATATTGTGTGCCTTTTGTAATATGTGACCAAAAGTGTTAATAAGTGTGACCATAAAATGTTTTGTATAAAAGTGAAAAATGTATATTTTGATGACTATTGATCATACCAATGGGTCACATGAATTTTTTGTTTGTGTGGCCTTTTAATATTTAGTCACACAAAGCATGAAATTTAATGATGACCAATTTTACATTTTGTTCTAAATAATAGCCACTATAATACTTTACGATGGAACCTGATATGAATATATTGGTCACATATAATCACCTTAAATGTGGCCATAAACATAATTTAGTTACACATTTATGATATGTTGTGGCTATTGTTAAGGCAATGTCACAAGATCGTGCTAAAGTAAATTGTGACTATACACATTACTTTTTGGCAAGCTAACACAAATAAACTTTAAACACTACATATAAGTTTGTGACCATATGTACTAGATTTTGGCTACACTTAAATACTGTATGACAAAATGTTTAGTGTGACCATATATGGCATTTGGTCATAGTGTTCAAGTGTGTGACATATATTTGTCACTATTTATATGTATATCGTGACTAATGATTCAACCTTACTTTTCATTTGTCACGCGTCCCAAATTCATATGTGGCCAAATAATTAGCAAAAGAATAGCATTCACCATAAATAATAATGTGACAAAACGTGACTGTCTGATTTAGACCATAAAAATATTACTTCAGTGTACCAAATGATGCCAATTTTGGTCACATTGTTTCAGGAGTGTGACATAAAATGTGATCACTAATTAATATGTATAATATCTGACTAATATGCTTCAACTTCCTCAATTTGTCACGCGTTGTCCAAATTTACATATGTGGCTAAAAAAATATTACAGTTACCTTAGCCACATATTGTTCTAATATGTGGCAGTACATGTTTCAAAATGGACACACAATCAAAATTTTCAAGTGTGCTAATGTAGTAAATGTTGTCTATATTTGGTACATTAAGCCACATAAAATAATGTAAATGCTGTGGCCGTTCCATTTTGGCCCATAGTGTGGAACCAAATTCCACTTTTTGATACTAGTGCATGGTCCTCGATCCACTAGCCGAATTCCAGATCAGGTCGATCATAGTAAAATTCAAAAGCATGGAGCAAGCTACAAAGTTTGTAAATGCTACATCAAGCACTTGCAAAGATTTGTGGAAAAAGAGGGGTGGTCGATGCTTATTTTTCTTGGAAGGAGATACAAGCTGGACTTGTTTTAAATTCCACTTGCAAAATCAATTATTTGAGAGAACCTATGACCACATGACTACTTTTGTATGATGTGGGAAAAAAAAACCATCTTTTAAGGTAAAACAAGTTATTCAGAAGATCGGACCCTTAAATTCTCTAGATGGTTGGGCATTTCTTCCTTGGTAATAACTGTAGGGAAACTGTTACATTTTTTTTAATAAAATCAAATTATAATACAATAATTTAAATTAACAGAAAATTAAATAAAAGACAGAAATTGGAGGTGAGAAGGAGAAGACAGACACATACACTACGATAATAAAAAAAAGCAGTAAAATGTCGTGGAACGGAGGCTCGTGTTTAACACGATTCTCTTAAAACAGATTTGGCGTCTGTTTTCCAAGGTATAACGTCCAAAGCTGTAGTACAGCACAAACTTGCCTGAAAAATCACGGAAGCAGTCGTACGTTTCTGATCGAAAGGATTGCTAGAACTTGGTTGCTATGGAGCTGTGTTTTTCGGTTGTAGTAAATGAATGAGAATTATGGTTATATTTATACTGAAAACTTGTCTTGTTTTCCAAGATTAAATATATACCATAATTAGACAAATCTGTTAAAACTAATACAGATTTTCCATATCTTTTATAACACAAAATTATTCTGTAAATATTCTGTAAGACTTGTTTAATAAGTCTATATCTATTCTTAAAATAGATTTACAAAATATTTTGTAAGACTTTTTGAATAAGTCTATATCTATTCCTAAAATAGATTTACAAAAAATTCTGGAAAAAGAAACCCATTCTCACTTTCCATCTTGGGCGATGTAGGAGGATAAATTTTTCAGATTTTATTTTCAAGTTCACAACTTTTGAGACACTATATCTCATTCAACATTATCTTTATTTTGGACATATTAAGCTCGTTCAAGCTCCTCATCAAGTGAGAACGCAAAACCTACAAGCCTAATTAAATATAAACTAACATCTATTAAATAATGTCTAAACTTTGCAAAAAGTCATTTTGCAATACTATTTTTTTAACAATCCTCCACATGAATGGAAATTGGTCGAAAACACAAAAGAGTGCCTCTGTTTACGTAGACGACAATACACACTTACACACGACTCTCCCTGACCTTGTCAAGTCCTCATAGTCGTGCCCATTATGGTCATGAGCACTAGCCTGGTTCTGCAAGAGCTCTTAGGATTTGCGCCTTCGAATAGACCCCACTTCTCTCTCACATAGGTGATTTCATCATAAATCATTAAAAACATATATTTTGTGATTTTATCTTGAATCACTATGCTTTGTGATTTCATCCTAAATCATTAAAGCCATATGTATAAAAAACCTCTCCACCCGTCAATTTTGATATAGTGAATGACTAGAATGTTTACCATATTAAGTAACACCACAAATTTGACTGTGACTTCCTCTACATTTCTATGATTAGGTTGTCTTATTAAACCTAGATCTTGGGATCTCCAGTCAACTGGGTTAGGTTTTCCTTCATAGAAACTCATTCCTTTAAGGGCTTTAGTCACATTCCTTTAGACGACTCTCTAACTAACTCTCTGCTTAAGCCTTTCGTAAGCGGATCCGTGATGTTATCCATTGACTTTACGTAGTCAATCATGATAACTCTATTTGAGAGTAGTTGTCGCACCAATCACCGTCTATGATGAATATGTCTCGACTTACCATTTTACATTGTGATATGAGCTCTGTCAAAATTCAATTGACTATCACACTTTATAAACATGGCCGTTACCCGTTTTTACCCAACTTGTATGTCCTTTTAACGAATAATCGTAAATATCCTTGTCATATGTTCTATAAATTTATCTTAAATGAAAAATTTAAGATATCATCATAGATTTAGCTATAAACGTCTGTTTGAAATACTTCAACATTTCTAAATACATAGCTTTTCCACTTACATAATTACATCCCGCTCTAAGTGATCTAGATTCTTTTAAGTAAGAATCCAAATTTGCATTACTCTATCATGCAATTTCATAAGTATCATCGTACTTATGTAATACTATTTAAACTGATCACTTACTTTGACACTGGTTAAAAATTCCCAAGTCCACACAATCATTACAAACACATACTATAGAAGCCCGAATATTCTTGTAAATTTCAAAATAGGCAAAACCTTTATATAAAAAGAGGATAGAGCGAGAGGGGGTAGAGGGTGTTCTAGCCTAGGCCAGAATCCCCTATATTGAAACTCTCCAAGATATTTGCCCTTATAAAATATTAGACTTTTAAAAAAAACAAATCCAAATTGGTTCACATGACCTAGTTTCACAAGAACCATTTATTCAAAACAACAAATGAAAGTATAATGTCAGTTCTTGACTCCAACATATCATTGTGGATTTGTTTTATCTTCTTATCCACTTCTATGATCTATGAAATAAACAACAGGAGTACACATATACATCCATTAATTTTGAATCCACATTCTTGCATGATATGGTAAAAATTAATGTCCTTGTTTGGGAGCTTTCCTTAAGTCATATAATGACTTAACAAGCCTACAAACTTTGCTCTCTAATCCAGGAGCCATGAAACTCTTAGGTTGGTTCATGTATAGTACTTTTTTTTCTAAATCTCCATTTAGAAATGTCATTTTCACATCCATTTAATGAACTTCTAATTTTCTTAATGCGGCAATAGAAAGTACCATCCTAATCGAGGTTATTCGCATAACAGGTAAATAAGTATCAAAGTAACCTAAACCATCGCGTTGTCTAAATCCTTTGATTACCAATCTTGCTATGTACTTGTTAATGGTGCCATCGGCTTTCATCTTCTCCTTGAAGATCCATTTATACCCTAGTGGTTTACAACCCGAAAGTAAATCCACGAGCTCCAAAGTATGATTTTGTAAAATAGAATGTATTTTACTTTTAATGGCTTCTTTCCATTGAGCCATTCCGAGGAAGTTACCACTTCTCGATAAGAAGTAGGTTCATTTTCTACCATAAAAGAAACAAAATCGGTCCAAATAATTTCTCGGTTCTTGCCATTTTGCTTCTTCTAGGTACAACCTCTTTCAATCCTTGGGTTGATATTGTCTCTCATCTTAGAGATCATTATCATCTCGTTGTCTCTGATCTTGGACAACTTCGTAATCTATTCTAGATGTTTTTTTCCAATTTCCTTCATTAACAAGGAAATATATTTTTAAAGAAGGAAGCACTTCTTTATTTCATTATCGTATCCTTGTGTATATCAACATACACAAAGAAACCATAAGCACTACTGTTATGAGCATATATTAAGAATATGCAATTCACAGTTTCAGGTCAAATCTTTTGAACCTTGGGGTTCAATATGGATATCTTAGCTAGATATCCCCCTACATTTGTAAATACTTATAAGATAGTCTTCTTCTCATCCATAGTTCATAATAACTATCTTATTTTCTTTACAAGGGATCTTATCTAAAAGATAAGTAGCCGATATAATCGCTTTCCCCCCATGCCATGGCTAAACTAGGGACTCTAATAACATGGCAATAACATATCTTCTTAAGGCACAATTCTTTTCTTTCAACATTTCTCTATTGTGAGTATCAAGAGAAAGTAAATATGTGTCTTATTCTAAGTATAGCACATAAAATTATAAAAATAGAGACACATATTCACCTCATATTATAATTGACTCGAACCACCTTGTTTCGATAATAAGTTGATTCTCAACTTATTTATATAGAACAAATCTTGTTTATATCCTTACTCTCAGGTAAGTATAAAATAGAATATTTGTATCACACCTTAAATAAATAAGGATGAAGTACTCGCTATTCTCTACCTTAGTAGGTATCAATTTCAAATCACATAAAACCATGTGAATCATATCAAGGGTTCAATTATTTTTTGTTTAACCGACAGAAAAGACAATCTTGTCAATTTGGCTTCAACATAACTTTTAATTTTGTAGTACGTATCAATACAAAAAGTGGGTATCCAATTAAGTTAATTAGACAACATATATTTAGTTAAAAGTATAAAACATGTTCGAGTCATCCATGCCATATATTAAAGAATCAAATAAGCTGAATTCATACTCATTTTGCTAAAATAACCATTAGAAAATACATTCAGCTTAACCATTACTAAAGGCGTAATTCATACGGACTCAAATTATGTTATTTGTTAACTTAATTTTTTTATTTGATTCAAACAAAAAATGAAAGCCAAAATTCATTAAGCAACCATCCGGACATAAGATTCCTATGGAATCTCCAGCACGTACAACGCGTTGGTTAACTTAGACTCTTTTACTGATGTGAATCACACCCCCTTTTCCTTGATATACGCAGTTTGGAGGAGTTTCCTAAATTCGTTCTCCCTCCCATTCTCAAAAACCTGCCATTGAAAGAGTAAATCAAAATCTTATCACTATATACATGACATGATACCGAAGTGCTAATCCGCCATTATCTAAGGTCAGATTCCCTCATGACCTTAGTTTTCACGTCATTCAGACCATATAACGCATAGTTATGGCACATAAGGTTTCTGAATGCTTCAAAGCATCTACCGTACACGTAACACTCGATATCGTATCAACCCATATAAAAGGCCGGCAGGGTCGTATATCCTTTAAAATGGTCACTCTGTGACATTTCCAAATAAATTGAAATATTATGTCCCAAGATTAAGTATTGAAACTAATTTTGTACTGTTAACAACATGTTTAACATGCTTAATCATTGTTTCTTAACAAAACGATTTTAATTCGTCTTTTGTTTAAAACACTGATGTTTTATAAGATTCGTTATACAAAACCGTTTTAAAAGAAGTCTTTCGATTAAAACAATTAAACAATATCACCTATTACCTAATGTTTTAACAAAACACATATGTAATATGATGTTGTTAATTTCCATTCAAAGATCTTTAATAGATCTATTTTACATGTTTCTATACTGAAACTCAACAAGGTTTCAGTAGATCCATTCTTCTAAAGAAACTCAACAAAGTTTCTACAGATATACTTTTAAACTTCAAAATTTCAAGAATTATATCTATTATATCTAGTTAATAATTAAACTCGACCCGGTTTAAAATAAACTAGACAAGTCAAACAAACATTTCCAATAATTTAGTAAAATTGATGTATATAATCTGATATTTAATAATAACTTATATAATTATCCATATCTGGTTTTAAATAAACTCTTCTTGATTTCATTGAACATGTTACAGTTATCTAAAAAAATAACAACTTATGTTTTAAGAGTTTTGCTTCAAAGAAAATCCACTTGGTTTCAATGAATCTAAATTCGTCATGATTTGCAACCATGTTAGTAACCGACGCACCAATTACATTTACAAGATTCACTAGGGTTACACTCGTGTTACCATTAGTAAACTTGTCAATACAAAACAGTTAAGAACTGTTAAAATATTTTGGTATCTAAGAAACTCGACTTGGTTTATTTAAACTTGTACCAAATCCGATTCATAGAAACTCAAATTGGTTTCAATGAATAAAATAGATCAGTTTAATAGAAACTCAATCTTGGTTTCAAAATAAACTGACCTGAACACCTGAAAGATCACACACAAACAATTAAATAAACTGTTATAAACCGGTATCCAAGAAATTCAATCCTGATTTCTATAACCTTGTACCGGATCTGCTTCAAAGAAACTCAATCTTGATTTCAGTGAATCAACTAAACAGAAACTCAATCTTGGTTTCAAACTAAACTGATATGAACTACTGCTTTTAAAAATCGTTATAGATCTGTAATTCCAAATTTGTAAATTAAAAATCTGTTTATTAAAACTGACTTTCAAAGAAACTCAACTTGGTTTCGACAGAAAACAATTTATAATTATAAAATCTGTTAATAATAATTAATCCGATTTAACAAAAGTGATTTTAATTCTGTTAGACAGAATCTGTTTTAAGACTGTTGGGAAACATGTACACTTTTATTAATAAAATCGAAATATAAGACAATAAATTAAATTAACAGAAAATAAATAACATAAAATTAAATAAAACAGAAAGGGGTAGAAGCAGAAGACAGACACTATATAACGATAAGTAAATAAAAGAAGTAAAAGGTCGTGGAACGAGACAGCACGCGGCTCGTGTTTAACCACGATTCCTTAACACAGATTCGCCGTTCTGTTTTACCAAGGTACAACAATTCTAAGCTGTTGTTGGCAGCCGGACCTGCAAACTTGCCTGCAAAAAATCAGGGAAAGCAGTCGTACATTTCTGAAACGAAAGGATTACGGAACCTGGTTTTGCTATGGGAGCTGCATAATTAGTTGTGATCAAAAACGACTAGACTCAGCCTCTATTTTCGTGAAAACGTTGTCTTGTTTTTCAAGATAATAACTGTCAAACTAAGCAAAATCTTTTATAAACAAAAAAGATTTGCAATATCTTATTAAGACACAAAATAATTCTTTACAAAGATATTTGATAAGTTTAACTTTTTCCTAAAATAGATTTCTGATCTTTTGTGTGTTTCACGTGTCCCACTTTGAGACACGATATCTCATTCATATTATCTCTATTTTGGACATAAATATATATAACATATACTATTTTTCTAACAGTAAATTTAAAGGCTTAAAAAACGTTGTTTTACAATAAAAATCATCAAATAGAAAAGTGAAAAAATGTTTTACTATTATACCTTTTTGAATTAAATAAAAAGATTTAATAATACTAAATTCTCATTGGTTTAAAGTGGTTTTGTAAGTTATATACAAAAATATGGTCCTGCATTGAACGTGGCTCCCTTCAAGTAATATATATTGGATGATGTTTAATCTACACAGTATTCACAATTATCCCATGTTAAAAAAACCAATCGTTAGTTATGAAATTTATGGAGTTTAAAAAGCAAAATTTACCCAAATAACCCCGTTGGGGATGCGTGTAACCCGCACGAGACCCACCAAGAAATTGATTTTTTACGAAATATAACCCAAAAAATCGCGCTTACATTATTAATCGAATCATGTCGATTGACACGTGTCGCAACGAGATGCAAAGTATTGATTTTACAAAAAAAAAAAAAATGATGATCGCGCCTATAGCGGAGTGATTTTGTTTTTTTTTTTTACAAAAACAACCTTAAACTTTTTAATATTTACAATTTTTTTATATAACAAACTTTATTTGTTAAATATTTAGCAAATATCTAACGCTTTCGTCAATAAAAAAATACCATTGCGAAGAGCTCTAAATTACGAACAAAACGAGCCCAATATTGATATGCTTTTGACGTACGTACGATTTTATAAAACATGTTAAAGTTTGATATATAAAAATATATATGTTTGCGTTTTTACAAAAACAACCTAAACTTTTTGATATTTACAATTTTTTTGTATAACAAACTTTATTCGTCAAATATTTAACAAATATCTAGCGTATTCGTTATTAAAAAAATACCGTTGCGAAGAGCTCTAAATTACAAACAAAACGAGCCCGATATTGATATGCTTTTTACGTACGTACGATTTTATAAAAAATATTAAAGTTTGATATATAAATATATATGTTTGCATTTTTACAAAAACAACCCTAAACTTTTTGATATTTACAACTTTTTAATATAACAAACTTTATTCGTCAAATATTTAACAAATATCTAGCGCATTCGTTAATAAAAAAATATTGTTGCAAAGAGCTCTAAATTACGAACAAAACGAGCCCAATATTAATATGCTTTTGACGTACGTACGATTTTATAAAAAAATGTTAAAGTTTGATAAATTATCTAGGTTAGAAAGAGGTAAGGAAGTAAGTGAAGAATGTAAATTATGTCAAGATCTTAGGTTTGAAAATGAGAAGCTTAGAAAGGAAATATCTAGGCTAAATCAATTTAATGATAGTAGTCATTCACTTAAGAAAATAATAGGTTCTCAAAAACTTTCCGGAGATAAATCCGGTTTAGGATTTAATTTTACCAAAGGGTCACCTAGCGAAACCAAACAAGTAAATTTTGTAAGAGCTCAAGAAGTCGAGTCGAAAGAAAAATTGATAGAATCAAACCCAAACTCAAAACCAAAATTTATACTTATAAACAACACTAAAATTCCTATTGCAAGTGATAATGAGGTAAAACATTTTTACAAACCTTCCTTAAAACCCAGAGTCAGATTTACTAAACCCACAATGAGGTCTAAAACACCTCCTTCGAGAAGAAAGGAAAACTCTCATCCTCGTTCCAAAAGCACCCTCAACCTAGGAGAGACCAGGTATACCAAATTACTCTATACCTCTAACACTAATCATCACCATCAATGTGTAATCATCCAAACCAACCAAGCTTTACTTCGATGTGCTAAAAATAAATAATGGAATAAATGAAATTGTAAATGACCTGAAAATGTGAAATGTTACACTTGCACACTAGACTTTAAGTTATACCAAATGGATGTGAAGAGTGCATTCCTTAACGGTTTTATCAATGAGGAGGTTTACGTGGCACAACCTCCGGGATTCATTGACTTTGCAAAACCTAATTATGTCTATAGACTTAAGAAACCTCTTTATGGTCTAAAACAAGCCCCAAAAGCTTGGTATGATCGATTAAAAGCCATTCTTACTAAACATGATTACTCCATGGGAATGGTAGATAACACACTCTTCACTAAAAAGAAAGAATCCAACCTCATTATTGTCCAAATATATGCTGATGACATTATATTTGGATCAACTTGTCACGAAATGTGTGATGACTTTGCCAAGATCATGCATGATGAGTTTGAAATCAGTATGATGGGGTAACTAAATTTTTTCTTAGGATTACAAATAAACCAATTAGATGATAGAATATTTTTTAATCAATCAA
Source organism: Tanacetum coccineum (assembly GCA_026074375.1). Taxonomy (NCBI): domain Eukaryota; kingdom Viridiplantae; phylum Streptophyta; class Magnoliopsida; order Asterales; family Asteraceae; genus Tanacetum; species Tanacetum coccineum. The sequence goes on along the minus strand of BQNB010069537.1, from coordinate 14,222 downwards.
AATATATTAAGGAAATGCTTAAAAAATTTAGACTATAAGACGCTAAGCCAATGAAAACCCATATGTCTATGAAAACCAAACTCACGAGAGATGAAGAAGGTGAGTCCATAGATAATACCAAATATAGAGGCATGCTAGGTAGTTTATCATACTTAACGGCAAGTAGACCCGATATCATGTTTAGTGTTTGCCTTTGTGCACGCTTTCAAGAGGATCCCAAAACCTCTCACCTAGAAGCGGTTAAACGTATCTTTCGATACATTAAAGGCACTACGCATATAGGATTATGGTATCCTAAGGGATCCGGCATAGAAACAATAGTGTATACGGATTCGGGTCATGCGGGAGAGTACGTAGACCGCAAGAGCACTAGTGGTGTTTGCACGTTTATTAGATGTTTCCTAACATCTTGGTTTTTAAAGAAGCAAACCGCTCTTGCCATCTCCACAACCGAAGCAGAATATGTAAGCGCCAGAAAGGCATGTCAACAAGCCCTATGGATGAAACAAGCTCTCGTAGACTATGGCATTAGGTTAGACGACATTCCAATAATGTGTGATAACAAGGGCTATAGACTTAAGTAAGAATCCCGTTCAACGCTCACGAACAAAACACATTGAGATTCGCCGTCACTTTCTTTATGGTAATATTCAAAAAGGGAATATCTCTATAGAAAAGGTCTCATCGGAAGACAACATAGCCGATATTCTAACTAAACCACTTAAACGTGAGCCATTTAACTACTTACGTCTAGGTCTAGGAATGATGGAACAAATTGATTAAGTTTTTGGCATAATAAAGAAATGATAATCATCAAAGAACTGTTTGTCAAAAATCTGAGAAAAAATTTCTCAACAGGTGGCGGCCCCCTTAATTCATAAAGGGCGGGCCCCTTAATTTTAAGGGGACCGGCCAGACTTTAAGGGGACCACCCACCTGACTGACTAATTTTTTTTTCTTTCTCTTTGTGTCTAGGTTTCTATTTTACACAAAAATACAAGATTGGGAAAAGTCTATAAGCAAACTTTTACAAATTCTTCTATCTAAATGCATATCTCATTATACATATATACAATAGTCCCAATCTATTATTTTCTAAAAAGTCTTTCTCACAACTAGGAGCACATGAAAATCAATTTTCATATATTGTTGAGATATGCTAAAAACATTTTTCACATATGCATAATGTTCTCTTACTTGTTGTCAAAAGTATATAATCTAATATATATTTTCGACAATCTTGGTTGAGCAAAATTAAATCAAGGAGCATTTGGATTATTTCTTAGGTTTTACATGTCTTAGTGTCGAAATAATCGCTACTCCACATTTGTCGCACTTAGGCACACACTAGTATTTGCACAAAAGTTTGGTTCGTTTTTAACTTAACCCTCTTGTCAAGAAAAATTCTTTGTGCATTATATCTAGTTACTATTTTATATGCTCTTCACTCTTTTGGTCTTCAATTCATATATGATTATATGCCAAAATTATGTGAAATAGTTTTGTCCTACAACTTGTCATATATATGTAGAATGTTGAATGCTTAATTGCTATGTGCTAAAAAATCTTAATTGCCATAAAAGGATGGACTTGCTGCAAATTAACCACCAAAACAGAAACCCTCACACAAAATTTTAAGAAAAATCAAATTTTGGAAAATCTGGGAAATAGTAGCAGGCGGCCCCCTTAATTCATAAAGGGCAGTCCCCTTATCTTTAAGGGGACCGACCCATAATTAAGGGGACCGGCCTAGCAGATCACGGGTAAAACAGTATTTTCATCCCTTTTTGATCAAATACCCTCTAGACTTAGCTACTGTTTCCCTAAATTCACAAACATTTCTTGGATTTGGTCTTTTAAATGTTTATTCTTCCTAATTTAAACCTTTCCTCGACTATAAATACATCCTCAACCATCATCATCATAATCATCCTCACCAATGACATCTCCTAACAAACCCACATCCAAACCTTCAAGGGTAGCCAAAATGAGTGTGAAACCCATTTGGAGGAATAAACTAAACCCTTGTAACACATCTAATGAGCTCAATGTAAATTCACCTACATCAATGCCAAAACCACTCTCTCCTCATCATGAACCATCTCAAGAAAATAATCACCCCAATCAAGCATTACCAAATCCTTACATTAAGGACACTCCCACATCATCACAAGTTGTCTCACATCCTTCATTTCCCATCTCACCCATCAATTCACATGTTACTCACACTCAAGCTCCACCTCAAGGTGATAACCAAACTCAACATACACCACCTCTATCTCCAAGTAGAGAAAGCCTAGTTGATGATATTAATCAACTACAAGACCTATCAAACCTCTTAGCCATGCATCTCTCTCAACAACAAAACAACATTCCCTCATCACCTTACTCTCCAAACCTACCACACACCCTCAACATTAACCAAGTTGAAACCCATGTTGGGTATTGCCCTTGTTGCATCTTCACCCAAAAACAATTCCTTGCTTTAAGTGAGGATATCAATTGGATTGAATTCCTCCTCACTCGACCACATCCACCACCTAGAGTTCAAAGAGATTACCCTTCCACAACCGCCTCCGCTCCAAACTCTCCATCAACAACCAACTAATCTCGTAATATGCCTACAAATAATCGTCAAACCCTTTTGTGTCGCAAGCAAGTCAAAAATCCTTCTATGGCTATTTAGGATTTTTTTTATGTATTAATATGCTTCTAAAGCATATTTGTTTTTCTTTTTATGTATGCTTGTGTGTAGTTCACACACATTGTCCTAAATGAATGAAGTATCTTTTGCTTTGATGTTTGCTTGCACTTGTCATATTTTTCCTTCCTTCTTGCTACATGTTAGAAATATTTGTATTGTTCTAACTCGTTTTTGTAGCCAAGAAACCATAGCTCGATTCCTTGGTGCCCTCGAACGAGGGGGAGCACACATCAAGGGGGAGCATTTATTCCGTTGATTTTACTAGCAATTCTCGACGATGCCTTTTTGATTCTACAAAAAGGGGGAGAAATGACATAAAACTCACTAAATACTTGTTTAAAAATAATTTTACATTTAATGAGTTTAAATTTTGTAATCATCAAAAAGGGGGAGATTGTTGATAGAAATAATGCCTAAAAACATTATTAATATTTTTCACATCTTTACGTTTTGATAATCACAAAATATAAAAACGTTCAATGTAAAATTAAACGTAAACAAGTAATTAGTAGTAAATTTTCATTTCGAAAATTATATCACTTAAAGGTATGAATAAATAAATGCTTAATGCATTTTATGATCAAAGGAAATTTTTATTCAACCTCACACTTTTATAAAATGTTGTAAACATTTTTATAAACATTACAAAACATTTTCTACAATTAAAAGAAATGTTTTATTCAAAATAAACATTTTGAAATTCAAATTTTCGGACCTAAAACGGCTAGAAAGTTCCAGAAAATGGGTTTGAAATGAAAATCCGTTTATTTCACTCAAAAGTGTAATACGGTAATAGTTGTTGTGAACCTTTATAGATATAGAGGTGAATTATATGCTAATGCAAAAAAATCGTATGTTCGCAGCTATGGGGAACTTGTAGCTGATCCCTCATCTTTCTTTCATATCAGAATCCAAAAATGAACCAGTGGTTTTGTTGAAGGTACAATTATAGATGACACTAATAACGTCACAATTCTCCATTAGTCTCTTTAGCATCCATCACAGTTTTTATAAGAAGCACATTAACCCCATAATTCGCCATTAGTCTTTTAGCATCCATCAGTCAGCTAATGCCTTCACAATCAATCTACACAGACCAATACAATATCATAGTTAGAATAAGCTATAGTGATATACTAGTACAATTTTTAAGTCAGGTCATACGGGTATTTTTTAACACAGGTTAGATTTACCTGTAAGAGGTACTATTGGTTACGATACTATCCACTTGTTGGACTCAAGCTTTCCTTTGGGGTTGGAGTGATACCATTCCTTTTACATGATGGTTTTAGAATGTGAAGTTTTCCACCAGTGGATGATGCTTTGCTGATATCTGGTTTGTGATATCTGGTAAGAGTCGGGTCGATGAATGAGAAGCGAGTGGTTCAAATGTGGAACTTGATACTGCAACTTCCTGGCGTCTGCTTTGTCTTATCAGATGAGTGAAAGCTAAAAAATCAGAATTAAAAAGATCAAACATTAAATGCTAAGGAAGAAAACTTGACATAACATGTTAAATATAAAATGCCTCTCAAATCCTAAGTCCTTTATTAATTGAATCTCAATCAATTAGACTCACCAGTATACACATGTTCTATACTATCAACAGTTTGTTGTTGACACCTAGTTGCATCCTTTCTATGGCAGTGAACATTTGACGTTATGATAGCTACAGCAATTGGTATTACCAATTGTATTAGAGACAAGCAATATACACAAATACATATGCGTACTAAAGTTGTAGAAAATACATATATGTGTTGCATTACCAATTGTATTAGAAACACGCAATATACACAAATACATATGTGTACTAAAGTTGTAGAAAATACATATATGTGTTGCACTATGTTACATGGTTATTGATCAAGTTTTTCCTTTTTGCAAAAGCATTTTGTTTATCGCCAAGTGTAAACTGGCTATTTCTTTTATTTAATTGAACTTGCTCGCGGCTGTGGCAATGTAATTCTCTTGCTTCAGTAGAAATGATATTGGTCATCATGAATAAAAAACAAATGTGATTAATAAAACCATGGATGTGCAATAAAAGTATGTATACGAAAACCGACGCCACGAATAGAAAAACATACATGCAGTGTGTCTTGGCTGAGTAGAACAACCATTGTGAATATCAGAGGGCAGCTGCAAAAGGCAAAAGATAAAATGTCATTAACGATCGAAATTGGCAAAAAGTAAAATAAGCAATAGCAATATTAAGTTAGCAATTATTTGTAAAAAGATGATTCATTGGTAGAAGATTAGAGATTATTTCTTATCAAACTATTTACCGTATCCTAAATTCCATCAAAAGCAAGGATCAAAAACTCGCATCTAGGTCTAATTTTGATTGTTTTTGTTTATGGTTTAGTAATCACCCGTCTACCAAGATGCTTGTCCCCTATAGCTCGTGACACCCCAAGTGAACCTTGCATTCTCCAAACATCATTGCCACAATCAACATATCCACCATGTAACTAATATAAACATCTAGACACAGACCTTAAGTAACATGCATAAAAAATAACATAAACACAATTAACAAACATACAATTCCATGCTTGGTTTATCGATATCCATTTCTATAGACTGTGATTCTTTTTTTTTTGTGAAAGGCTTTAGGTTTGTGATTCTTAAAGCCTTAACACACTAAAACATACCCACACCTAAAAACCCTTAGCATATACACATATCTAAAATTTACAAAAGAAATTATAAATTAGACACAAATTGAAATACATACCATTAATTTGAATCTTGAATTCAACCTTTGTTCGAGCCGGTGGGTTATCACTATGAGCCGCTGAATCAGCAAAAACACCACAAAATACAAAATAAGTCAAACCCAACATTTGTGAGGTTTGATGATTTATTGGCTGCGTGTTTTTGTGTTGGGTATCAATCATCAGAGGTTGATGAAGGTCTAGAATGATGAAGCAGCTCTTTTTTTTATCGAGCCATTCAGAAGATTAACCTTCAGGCACACAAAAAAGGAGCAAAAATCCACCCTAACTGTTGCTTTTTCATAATCAGACTTGACCAGATATATGTGTGTGTAGATGACCCCCTAATTGATCTCATTAACAACCCGAAACCAGAAGAAAGTAAAAACGATTTGGGGTTTATGTTTACGTGGACGAAGAGGTGAAAAGAAAAGAGAAGGGAAAGTGAAAACTAAGAGGGGGAAGAAATCCCGCTCAAAGTAAAATTGAAACAAATAAGGAGAGATGAGTGTGTTAGCCAATGGAGAAATAAGGGGGAAATTTTGGGGTTTTGATTTTGGGGAAAAGTAGTAGCGGGAAGAAGGAGAGGGAGAATGAAGAGCCAAACTTTTGGGTTTTTTTATTAATAGTTCTCAATGTAAGTACTCTACATTGAGAGTGTTATGAATATATTAGTCACATATAATCACTTTAAATGTGGCCATAAACATAATTTAGTCACACATTTGTGATATGTTGTGACTATTGTAAAGCCTATAGTCACATGATTATGCTACAATTAAATGTGACTATACATATTAGGTTTTGGCAAGCAAACACACACTAAACTTTAGACACACATATTAACTTACGTGACCATATGTATCGAATTTTGATTACACTTAATCATGTATGTCTATGGTTTAGTGTGACCATATATGACATTTGGTCACACTGTTCAAGTGTGTGACATATATTTGTCACTTTTAACTGTATATCGTGACTAATGCTTCAAACTTACTTTTCAGTTGTCACACATTTCAAATTCATATGTGGCTAAATATTCAGTAAAAAATAGCAGTCACTTTTAAATAATGTGTGACAAACTTGACTATATGATTTAGCCACATACACAATTACTTCATGTGACCATATATGGATTTTGGTCACACTGTTCAATTGTGTGACATATATTTGTCACATATGTATATATATAGTGTGACTAATGTTTCAAACTTATTTGTATCTGTCACACGTCCCAAATTATAAGTGACTAAATAATGAACAAAAAATTACCAGTTACCTCTAGTTACATAAATATTCAAATGTGTGACAATGAAATTCTGAAATGGTCACACAAAATGAGTTCAAGTGTGGTTGTTTATGTTATTCTGGTACATTTAGTCACATAAATATCTGACTGTGTGGCCGTTCAAAAAACAGCATGTGTGACGAAATCCCAGATTTGTACTAGTGTTTCTGTTGTTTTTGATATTCTTATTGCCAAACTTGATGATGATTATAAATATTAATGTGTGATCAGACACCTTTTCAATTACATGCACCAGCATACTTACACCTCTCTAACTCATAAAAACTGTACGAAATCAACAATTAGATACAACCCGTGTGCAACGCACGAGTCTGCATGCCTCGTAACATATATAAATAAATAGTTGAAAGTTAAAAAGATATAAAAGTATAATAACCCGAGTTTAACTAGGTTAACTAAAGCTCTCGATTAAAATCTTACTAAAATAAGAATATGTCTAGAATGAAAAGAATAGAAAGCTTAAGGGTTAATAGTAAACAATTTATATAAAATTTGTATTAATTTGAAAGTCATAATGTAGGCTTGGATTCCATGTATTCCGAACAGTTAGTTGCGATGAACAGATTTACCAAAGGACTATATCACACGACCTCACTCACAAATTCAGATTTAGAGAGGCAGTTAACCCTAAAAACAAGACTAAGAACGGCGGAGATTAACCAAAGAGTTTTTATTCAAGGTGCTCGAGTGAAATTGTTGTTCATCGTAAGGTAAATTTCATTTTAGCATGTGAACTAAGTTGGTTGTTAAAACTGTAAGTATTTAGAGTATGATTAGTCGAGTTTCGAGTGACACTAACGTATGTTGATATCCAACCAATCATCATTTTTTTATAAATGTCGGGTCTCGAAACTGCATGGGTTTCATGGTGTGAAATGATTTACCATTTTTATTGTGTGAGTTCGAGTAGTAAAATAATCACATATTGTATTATCAGTTTCTATAATAATGAACATCTTCACATTTTAAATGGCTTTGTGATTTTCTTAATAAGCTGTTAATGATGAACATGGAGTCAATATTGAATAATATTACTTTTGATTTATATAATAATCTACAAAGGCATTTTATATGTGTGTTAGCTAAAAGAAGAAATTAAAATAAATCAAAAGGTCTTATTAACTTGGCTAAGTGTATTATGTTTAGTTAACTATTAGATTAAAAAGTACATATTATATTTGTGAGCTAATAATATAATGACTACTTCTCATAGCTTTTGGTACTAAATTATACACTTCATAAACTGTACATATTATAACTTTGAAATAATAATAAGGCAAAATATAAACTAACATTTTGTGATGCCGCCATTTGAGGAACTCAGTCAATAGATTAGTGCGTTATGTACATCTACGATGGATACTTCAAGTTATAGAATTATCTTGTTGGGCTTGTAGGGAGATTTGTTTGGACAAGAAGTGAGGCTAATAAGATCAATTTTTTGAGGTGAGTTTTCATGTGCTTTTAAAATTGGGTTGCACTTTTATTGAAAAGATACTATCATGCAAACTTGTTTAGATGATCATTATTTGCAACGTGTTTTAATTTGGTTGTTTGATATTAAGTGAAATTGTGAGATTTGATATGTTCATACAAAGTATTATTAGTAAATGTGCGTGGTATCATGGATCGATCGTGAGCGGTTGGAATAATGATAAATGAAATTTGGTAAGAGCAAACAAGGTTGGGTTTGCCACATTAAAATAAGTGTATATTGTAAGAGAAAACAAAGTCGGGTTTGCCATTTATATATAAAAGAGAAAATATTGTAAGAGTAAACAAGGTCGGGTTTGCCATATAAAAAGAGAAAGTACTATAAGAGCAAACAAGGTCGGGTTTGCCATGAATAGCAGATTATTTTATTAATAAAGAGTGTTCTTATATGTTAAATAGTTGAAACCATTGAACCAAACGAAAAAATGAATCGTTGGAACCGTTGAACCAACGGGTATATGGTAAATAGTTGGAACCGTTGAACCGAACGGAAATATGAATCGTTGGAACCGTTGAACCGAACGAGTATATGTTAAATAGTTGGAACCTTTAAACCAAATAGAAATATGAATCGTTGGAATCGTTAAACCGAACGGGAATATGTTAAATAGTTGGAACCGTTGAACCGAATGAAAATACGAATAGTTGATATATGTTGTGTTCGTGATATAATTTGAATTGTTGGTTTATATATATTGTTGATAATTAAATCGAGTAAGAATATGTTTTAATTGAATAGCACTTATGTGACATTGAACAAATTGCATGCTCGTTTAACAAGTTTGTTATTATTGGAAAACTGTTTTGATTATATAATTTGTTTTGTACGTGAAAACCATGAATTCTCACTAGGCCTTTGACTGACTTAAAACTCTTTTTAAATTTTTGCAACCCAGATAAGCTGATTTAGGAATCAAAATATTATTTGGGCTTGACTAAGAGTAGATGCTTCCACTGAGATAAGGTATATTAGAAGGTATAATTGAGGGTTTAACGCTCCGAAAAAGCGAGGTGTTACAGATGTTATCAGAGCTATTGCCTCTCGGGATGTGATGGACACGATAGCTCATTTATTTCCTAAGGTATGGTTCCTGATTAGGTTTAAGCGTGACAAAGACATTATGAGTTTAAGTGAATTAGGTTTAGTCGACCTAGTCTTAAACCGTAAGTCATGAGTCATTGAGAAGATTTATAAGCATTGTTGAAATAGAGAATATATGTTGACGAACTAAAATAGTTTAGTCTATATAATTTAAGGGTATGAAGTATAATGTGTGGATATTGAATAAAGATCTAAGCTATGAAATGGCTCATGTAAGTAGGCTTTAATAACTAATGTTTTAGTTCAGTGTTAATCATTTATACACCGTGAGAGATAAGTTCTATATTAACGAGTAGGATTACTATAAATGAGCTTAGTAATAAAGTTATACTAGAAAAGTAGGCAAGGTTTGCACATTAATGTATAGGTAAATGTGTGACTAATAGGTGATCTAAGAAGAAAATGTAAAAGATTTTTTTTATTCTGTTAGAATGTTTAAAAAGACTAGTACTAAGTGATGGAAACAAAAACATAGTTTAATATCTTGGTTATATAATAACATTATATGTGGTTTTACTAAGATATGGTGTATCTAAGTTTTGAGTGTGAAAAAGATTGATGTCATTCTAAGAAACCTATTGTAGGTTTAATTTGCTAGTTGTGTTAAATTTTAAGGTAAGCAAGTGAGGCTAGATCAAAGAGAACAAGTGTGCTTTTGATCAGGTGGTTTGATGATAGATTTACTAAAAGAGTTAAAGAAAAAAGAAAATAAAACCTAAAATGACTTGTCTACTTGTGTATTAGTAGTGAACTAAGCATAGAATATTGAATGAACATAATGTTATGTCAAGCTACACATGTCTTCTTAGGATAAATTTCGCGGACGAAACTCTTTTAAGAAGGGAAGATTATAATAACCCGAGTTTAACTAGGTTAACTAAAGCTCTCGATTAAAATCTTATTAAAATAAGAAAAGGTCTAGAATGAAAAGCATAAAAAACTTAAGGGTTAATAGTAAAAAAATTATATAAAATTTGTATTAATTTGAAAGTCATAATGTGGGCTGGAATTCCATGTAGTCCGGACAGTTAGTTGCGATGATCAGATTTACCAATGGACTATATCACACGACCTCACTCACAAATTCAAATTTAGAGAGGCAGTTAACCCTAAAAAAAAGACTAAGAACGGTGAAGATGAACCAAAGAGTTTTTATTCAAGGTGCTTGAGTGAAATTGTTGTTCATCGTAAGGTAAATTTCGTTTTAGCATGTGAACTAAGTTGGTTGTTAAAACTGTAAGTATTTAGAGTATGATTAGTCGAGTTTCTAGTGACACTAACGTATCTTGATATCCAACCGATCATCGTTTTTTTATAAATGTCGGGTATCGAAACTGCATGGGTTTCTTGGGAAACGATTTACCATTTTTATTCTGTGAGTTCGAGTAGTAAAATAATCACATATTGTATTATCAGTTTCTATAATAATGAACATCTTCACATTTTAAATGGCTTTGTGATTTTCTTAATAAGCTGTTAACAATGAACATGGAGTCAATATTGAATAAGTATTACTTTTGGTTTATATAATAATCTACAAAGGCATTTTATATGTGTGTTAGCTAAAATAAGAAATTAAAATAAATCAAAAGGTCTTATTAACTTGGCTAGGTGTATTATGTTTAGTTAAATATTGGATTAAAAAGTACATATTATATTTGTGAGCTGATAATATAATGACTACCTCTCATAGCTTTTGGTACTAAATTATACACTTCATAAACTGTATATATTATAACTTTGAAATAATAATAAGGCAAAATATAAACTAACATTTCGAGATGCCGCCATTTGAGGAACTGAGTCAATAGATCAGTGCGTTATGTACATCTACAATGGATACTTCAAGTTATAGAATTATCTTGTTGGGCTTGTAGGGAGATTTGTTTGGACAAGAAGTCAAGCTAATAAGATCGATTTTTTGAGGTGAGTTTTCATGTGCTTTTAAAATTGGGTTGCACTTTTATTGAAAAGATACTATCATGCAAACTTGTTTAGATGATCATTATTTGCAACGTGTTTTAATTTGGTTGTTTGATATTAAGTGAAATTGTGAGATTTGATATGTTCATACAAAGTATTGTTATTAAATGTGCATGGTATCGTGGATAGATCGTGAGCGGTTGGAATAATGATAAATGAAATTTGGTAAGAGCAAACAAGGTCGGGTTTGCCACATTAAAATAAGTGTATATTGTAAGAGCAAACAAAGTCGGGTTTGCCATTTATATATAAAAGATAAAATATTATAAGAGTAAACAAGGTCGGGTTTGCCATATAAAAAGAGAAAATACTATAAGAGCAAACAAGGTCTGGTTCGCCATGAATAGCGGGTTATTTTATTAATAAAGAATGTTCTTATGTGTTAAATAGTTGGAACCGTTGAACCGACCGAAAATATGAATCGTTAGAACCGTTGAACCGAACGGGTATATGTTAAATAGTTGGAACCGTTGAACCGAACGAAAATATGAATCGTTGGAACCGTTGAACCGAACGGGTATATGTTAAATAGTTGGAAACGTTGAACCGAACAGAAATATGAATCATTGGAACCGTTGAACCGAATGGGTATATGTTAAATAGTTGGAACCGTTGAACCGAATCAAAATATGAATAGTTGATATATGTTGTGTTCGTGATATAAGTTGAATTGTTGGTTTATATATATTGTTGATAATTAAATCGAGTAAGAATATGTTTTAATAGAATAACACCTATGTGACATTGAACAAATTGCATGATCGTTTAACAAGTTTGTTATTATTGGAAAAGTGTTTTGATTATATAATTTGTTTTGTACGTGAAAACCATGAATTCTCACTAGGCCTTTGGCTGACCCAAAACTCTTTTTAATTTTTTGCAACCCAGATGAGCTGATTTAGGAATCAAAAGATTATTTAGGCCTGACTAAGAGTAGACGCTTCCGCTGAGATAAGGTATATTAGAAGGTAGAATTGAGAGTTTAATGCTCTAAAAAGGCGGGGTGTTACAAAAAGTATAAAGTTAAAAATAAAATTTTGAAATGCATTATTCATTACTATTCATTTACTTTTCTAATTGATATATCAGAAGTGATTTGCACATTCATAGTTTTGATTAGGGCACTTTCTTTTATACATAATACTAGCCTTAAGGCCCGCCCGATAGGTGGCTAGCTTTAAAATTTTATTAAATCTAAAAGTAGTGGTGAAGTGGTTAATATAAATAACGTTAAATGATATAATATTTAAGACCAAAAAGTTAAGGTAAAATGTCATTTACAAAACATCTGAAAAGAAACTAAATATCCTTGATTGTTTAACCAAACTTTAAACAGTAGCTAAGAAATAAAAGTAAACTTATAGCCGATGGGAGGGCCAGTCTCATGATTTCATTTTGCATAAATATTAGAATATCAATTACACGCAAATACTAATGAAATGAAAAAAAAAGTTGCATCGATCTTAGTTTATACGAAAATATGAAAGTGCCATACACGTTCACAGGTAGCATTTTAGGTTTAGTTTTGATTTGGGTGTATGACAACCCGCAATTTTCATCAATGTAAATATCCATCTATTAAATTAGATGCAATGTACTATCCATCTATTATATGATATACCGCCTTTTACAGGGAATTTTTTCGCTTTATCTTATTATGCAACGTAACTTGCATAACTAAAGTTAACGAGCTTACACAACCTACCTATGCCAACTCTATCTACATTTATGTCAAGCAAAAATCATAACATGTCAAGTCAATGAACTATTATCCATTTTAACATGTAAGTTATCTATTTAACGTAGTTTTCACAACATTATTACCAAATGAACATTATCCGTTAATGTTTATACCAAAACCCTAAATATATGTAATGTATACATATAAAATGAATGTACAAGTATTCAAAGCATGTATACAAGTATCATAGCACAACATTTGAAATATAAACTCCCTCTAAATCAGTGTACAAGTCCTTAAAAGCTCAAGGTATAAGTCATTAAGCATGATATTCAAAATAGCCGTTGTACCACCGTTTTCATTCTAGATTTCATACCACCTCTCTAGTACAAGGTTCTATGTGAAAACCTATAGATCGATTAAGCTCAAGTTGTTTAGACCTTTATCTAGGATAATATCAATGTTCGTAAGTTATAAAAACAAAGCACAATAAGAACAAAGATATGAACAAGGTTTTACCAAACATTCACCATAGCCCCAATATTATTTGATCAAGATAATACAGTTACATCAATGAACTGTAACAGGGATCAAGGAAAACCTTGATTACCTTGAGGCTACACCAAAACTCTAGATGTCTACATTGAACCTTTGTGTACACACACACACTTTTCTAAATGCCTAAAACCTATGTCTATGATCTCTTTATATAGGGAGAGATCATGACTTACAAAGGAAACATAATAAATACAATAAGGAAACTAAATCTTTTAATCTTTATCTTTATTCTTCTTGAGCATATCTTTTAGTATCTTCTGATATCTTCCATCTTTTGTAGAATATACTCCACCAACTTGAAGAATCTCTTATTGTCGATTTAGGTCCTTTTCCTTTAAGTCCTTCTTGTTTCATTCTTATATTTATTTTGTCTCATCAAATCTAGAATCCCAACAATCTTCCCCTATTTGATGATGAAAAAACAAACAAAGTTGTGTACGAACTTCATCATAAAGCCAAAGCTTCCCCTGAAGTTGAGATGTAATCATCTCCCTGAATGAAACAAAATCTTCTTGACTTAAGATAAGAATTAGAATCCTTGAACATGTCACCACACATAAATAAGCTGCAAACCATATCTCTTGTAGTCTTCTTCCCCTTTTTGTAGTCATCCAATAGGGATCTTCTGTAGATATGCAACCTGGATCATAACAGCTACAAATCATATA
>BQNB010069536.1:18046-33455 GCA_026074375.1 Tanacetum coccineum | reverse complement strand
ATTGCTTTCAAATTTTCAAATGTTTCTGCAATGTCCGCCAGGAGATCCTTCTCATCTTTGCTTTTGATAACCATGTCATTCACATATGCTTCTAGGTTCCTTCCTATTTGGTTTTGAAAAGTTAAGTCAACCAACCGTTGGTAGGTGGCACCCGCATTTTTTAAACCAAACGGCATCTTCATGTAGCAGTATGTCCATTGCTCTGTGTAAAAGGCCGTCTTCTCTTCATCTTCTCTTGCCATCTGGATTTGATGGTACCCTTTGTAGGCATCAAGGAAGCACTTGTACTTGAAACCCATGACTGCTTCGACCTTGTAGTCAATACTAGGTAAGGGATAATAGTCTTTTGGGCATGCGGAGTTCAAATTTTTAAAATCAATACACATCCTCTATGATCCATCACATTTCTTGACTAGATCTGGTAACTCAAATGAGTACATGGAGGCTCTTGGACATGCTTTTGGCCGTGCTATAGAGAAAGGAATGCAGGAGGGCCTAGCCGCAGGGATTGAGCATGGGCAAGCTGGCAGATGTTTGACTGATCTTGAAGCTTATATTCCCTCTGCGGAGGATGATTTTAATTCTGCTATCCGTGATCTCCGTGACCTTAACTTTCCGCTTCTTCAAGAGCTTTCCAACAAGAAGGATGCCAGCACTTGGGATATTATGGATCTTCTCCGTTTGGACGACGCCGTGGCTGAGACCTTAGGTATGACTGATCTTCAACCCGATGTGAGTCAGCTAATGGTTCCCGTCCATCATAAGCAGGATAGGGTCGTCATTGGGAGCCAAGCCTTGTCCGTTGCTTTGGATATTTGCCGTGGGCGAGTGGAGAAAATGGAAAGGAATCTTATTGAACGTCTCCCCTTTTTGAAAGACGTATTTGTGTCCATCGATGATCCTTTATCCGCTGAGGCTTTGATTGAACCGCCTGTTGAGGTTCCCGCTACCAATGTGTTATCTACTGTGGTCATTGTTCCTCATACTGATCCTTCTGTTTCCGTAGAAGATTACGATAATCCTGATTCAGCGGATGTGGTTCCGGAGAACGCTACCCTAGGGTCGGAAAGTGAAGGAAAGATCGATGCTTCAGCCAGAGGTGGCCTTACGTTTTCCTAATTGGATGATGAAGCTAGGGATGCTATTTTATAAGTGTAATTTTTCCCCCCGCGGTCGCATGTGACCTTGCGATTTTTCCTGTAATTAAAATACCATGGCTACTTATAGTTTGGCTTGTTATGGTGTTTTTCATACCGCGGCCGTATGTGGCCTTTTTGTTGCGGTATTTTGCATGTAACCAATTTTACAACACCTTTTGGACATATCTGTTATATATAAATGTTGCTGCTATCTTTTTATATCACGTGTGATACTTTTAGTAGGATAGTCTTGTTTGGATATTTTGTGGGTTATTCTCCCGGTACCGGGTTTGCAATACCTCTTACGTACTTTGAGCTAATTGTGAGGTTACTCATCCTTTTGTTATACGGAATAACATTAATGGAGACGTGCTCCGTGTGTGCGCGGCTTAATCACAATAAATGACTTTGCAAAGTAATAAGATAGAATTTTTCAAACAAATCTTGTGAAGGTAGCTAATCTTCACTTTTTTCATTAAAATTAAAATCATATTACATGATATTTAAAAACTACTACACGGAATAAAGTAAAAAATGCTCTTCCCATCACGGAGTCCGTATGGTTAGGCTGCTTACACTTTGTATATATAACACTTTTTGAGGTTGCGTACGTTCCAGGTTCTCGGTACTTCTTTTCCGTTGCGGTCTTTCAACTTGTACGATCCTTTTCCAAGTGCTTCCGTGACTTCGTACGGGCCTTCCCATTTAGGTCCCAACTTTCCAGTGTCTTCTACACGGCTTGCATGGCATCAGACACTGGTGCTGCACCTAATACAACATACACAGTGATTCCCAAACAATGCTATCCAAATATCAAACTCCTAATTCTGAAGAAGGAGGAGTATGATATATTGGGCAATGGTGATGGCAGCATTTCCTTGAGTGCATTGATATGAAGTATGGAAGGTAATTCAGAATGGAAAACTCCAAGTAAGGAATTTCAACTGGAAAGGGGTGTATTGTTTCGAAGGTACTTTCTCAGTTACTGCTGCAGAAATTCAAGCTGTTGAAAAAGAGAGGGGATAGGGGAAAGCTAAGGAATATCTTGATGATGGCCATTCCTAAAGAACATATGAGAAGATTTCATGGAATGGATGACACAAAAGAAATATGGGGAAGCCATCAGAAACTAGTGTGGTGGTAATGCTAATTCAAAGAAATGCAGGAAGGCTGGTTTCAAACAACAGTTTGAAGCATTTAAAATATCCAATTCAGAAGGGTTAGAAAAGGGTTATGATTGATTTCAACAGCTACTTTCTCAATTGGAAGCTCATGGTGCTGAAGTATCAACTGAAGATGCAAATCATAAGTTTCTCAGATCTTTGCCCCCAGCATGGTCAATCTGGCAATGACAATGAGAACTAATCCAGAGATTGACAATTTATCTATTGATGATTTGTAAAATATAACCTTTGAGGTTTTTGGAGCAAGAAAATTCAAGGTGCTTTCAAAAACATCTTTCATAAATGCTCAAAATGTTGTTTTATTTAACAAAGCAAAAGTGCATCCAATTAGGTTAAGTCTGGTTTTTCTGGTGCATACAATTCTTGCACTCCTCTACTTCTGTAAACCAATATTCCTGAAAAGAGAGCTTTTGTGGACTTTTTTTTTGCTGATGAATCAAGTAATCTATTCCCTCTTTGCCAAACAAACAGAGGATTTGGACTTACTTTCGTAAAAGATTTTGAACAGATCTTGATGTTGTAAGAATATTGAAGAAAATGGACATCAATTGGCAAATAGCAATGATTGCTATTCGAATGAAGAAGTTCTATAAGAAAACAGGAAGGAGAGTTCGCGTGGATGGAAAAACACCTGTTGGTTTTGACAAAAAGAAGCTTGAATGTTTCAATTGTCACAACACTGGTCATTTTGCTAGGGAATGTACAGCAAAGGGGTCAATGTGGAAAGAAGAAGAGAGATTCTCTTTATCAAATACAAGAAACTAGGAAGCAAGAGAAGAATCAGATGGGTTTGCTGACAATGGATGATGGGATTGTCAATTGGGGAGAACATACTGAAGCTGAAGAAACAAATCATGCACTTATGGCTATCAGCTCAAGCAATGAGGTAACTTTGTGTTCTAAAACTTGCATTGATTCATACAATACTCTTAAAACACTATGTGATGAACAAATGAATCAGTTAGGTGATCAAGAACAAAATACTTCCTATGTATACTGTTAAGAAACTAGAAGCTCAACTTGTTACTTTTCAAAAACAGCAACTTTCTCTAAATGAAAAGCTTACCTTTCAGGCTAATGAAATATATGAAAAAAGATGAAATGCTTTAAAAAAGATATGGAGAATAGGTATGAAAGCCTGTAAAAGAAAAAGGAACAATTGCAGGGAAAACATTAGATTCATGAAAGATTCTTCCTAGAATCTTTGGGATAATTGATTCTGGCAAGAGTTCAAACAGTAGCCCAATAAAGTTTAAAAAACATTACCTTAAAAGTTGGCTTTGGATTTGATATTAAAATCATACAATTGAGGGTTCTAAGTTTTGAGGAAGAATTGTACTTTTCTGTTTTTAAATTTCAAAAGAGGTTTCAATAAGAAAGCCTTCGTATAGTAGATTTAAAAAGGACAATGATTTTATAGGAGTTCCCAAAATCCTTAAATGGAGATTATACTCCCTAAACCACAAGAGAATTGATGAATTCTTTGTATGTTTAGGGTAAGATTGGTCCTCAAAACTGAATTTAGTTTGTGTCAGATGACAATTCTTCTGTGCATTTACCTGTCAATCAAATGGCAAGTGATGGATCTTGTGGAAATACCTATGAGCACTCTTTTGAGTTGAATCAGAAAATGTTTAAATGAACCAAATTGAGATGTCTAAGAGTAAGGTTGGATGTAGCTAAATGAAAAAGTTGTATGTCTACTCCAAACTCAAAAGGATAGTTGCACCTAAGTTGTGTCTCACACATAAAAAACTCCTTGGCACCACTCAAAGATAATGGAAACACATAAGTTATTAGGAAGAATTGGAATGATATGTATGGAAAGAGAACTAGGGGGAAGGTTAATCTTTTACAAAGAAAGATATGTTTTGTTTGTGGTAGTCTAAAGTATTTTATTAAAGATTGTGACTATTATGAATAGAAAATGGAAGGGAGCTGGGTAAAGAGGGTTGTATTAATACTGGTAATGGGGTGACAAAACCAGTTTGGACAAATGCAAACAGGATTAATCACTCTAATAAATTTGTTCCTAGATCAGTACAACTTAATGCTGGTAGGCCAAAGTTTAATTCTGTTAGGCCTAATATTAATACTGGTAGGACAAATATTAGTCCTGGTAGGCCTAAAGTTAATACTGTTAGTCCTAAAGTTAATACTGTTAGACCTAGACAAACCTCGACTCACAAGACCTCAAACAGTTTGAGTCCCAAAAGATCACAGATGAATCAAATTAATCAAAGAAGGGAGATTTACTCTAACATCATATTCATCTGTAAGAAAACCCTTTGAAAATCTCATCACAAATGCTCCATTCTAATTTTTGTAATGGGAAGTTGGGGATCTGCTGTTAAGAATCAGCAAGTTATAATTGGAGTGAACTTTAACTCAAACTTAATTATAACAATGAACTACTTTTATTAGAACTGTGAATGCTAATGGTCTCATGTCAGAACCAAGCCTGCGAAGGAATGAGTACCTAAGAGAAACTGATTCTCTTATTCATGTGTATGACACATCCATGAAGAACATGGTAGAATAGTGTATATTTGATAGTGGATGCTACAGGGCACATTGACAGGTAACAAGGATCAACTAGAGGTTTTTTGAAGAATTCATGGGGGGATTCTGTTCCTTTGGAGGTAGCAATGGCTACATATCTGGATAAGGTTTAGAATAAGAGATCGTCGGTAATTTAGATTTTGATAGTGTGTCCTTTGTAAAAGAATTAGGGCATTTTACCTTTTCTCATATACAAATTTGGATAAGCAGCATAAGGTTCTTTTATGAACTGAATGTTTGTTGTGTATTCTGACTTTCTTAGATGCCTGATGAAAAATCAGATTACTTTTAAAAGGTCCATAGATTATTACAATATGTACAGTTTTGAACATGAAGCACCTTCTTCTCTGCTAAAGGCCCTGCCATTGTTGTGAACCCCCCCCCCCCCCCCCCCCCCCCCCCCCCCCCCCCCCTAATTGTTTTTGAATCACGGTGAGGTTTTGTAGTTTTACTTATATCCCACAAGATCCTCCCAAGTGTATGATAATGAACAGATGCAGGGAGTATCTGTTTGACTCATCATATGTAAGGTTGTTGTAGTTGCGTGATAGATAGAGATGATTGATAGCGCGTAGACACATGATTGATGTAATATGCGGCGCTCTTAGGGTATGTCGCGCAAATTTATGAGATGTGATTAGGTCTCATGTGTTGGCGTGTGATGCGAATTTGTGTGTTACTCTCTATGAATCTAAGTCTAATATATGACTGATGAGCCTGTGAGTGGGAGTAGGCGATAGTGATTCTAGAGCACGTTGTAGTGTGTTGAGGCTAATCACCCGAACGGGAGAGGTGTCAGAGATACCCATTAGAGACGCACAGTAGTGTTGTGTTTCGCTACTAATAGATAGCGCGCGCTAGCTCGAGCACTAGACTGTGCTGTGGAGAAGAGGAATGGTTTTAGTACTATAGGGGAGATTGGGTTAGCGCTACTTAGGCACATTTAATTCATATATGATATCTTAAACCACTGTGTTCAGATTGTAACAACATCGCATGTTAATTTCAGACATCTCATAAGACTATAGAAGGATCGCGTTCGGATCTAAGAGAATAGAGCTTGTAGAAGTAGTGATGAGAAGAAGTGTTGCGTCTGACAATCTATCGTCCACAATCATGAAGATGGACACTTTGGACGAGTATGCGAACGATCAGTTTTTGTGTATCTGACGCTCTGATAATTGTGCTTCGAGTCGGAGGAAGAGAAAGAGTGAGATAGTCTGAGATCGCAGAACGCTGTGTAGAGTTGACTTTATCATAGGTCGTATAAGTTGATGCGCGTGTGTAAGATGATATTAAGATTGGATGAGCTCTATTGTAGAGTGGTACTCGACTAGAGAGTATGTGTAGATATTGCGTAGATATCGTTCGGGCTATCATAATTAAGAGGTCATGACATGACGTTCGAGGAGTTAGGACATTTAAAATCGTTTGAATCCGAACAACTCGTCGAAACGCCATCGAAGAGGCCTCATTATGAAACTCCATACCCCCACACCCACTAGTAATATAGTACTTTGTTACACCATATTGTATTCTATATAGCTCAATTCACCAACTAATGGTTTTGGTTAAATTTCGGGTTTAAGATGTTAAACGTTTATAATTATCGTTTTAGCAAAACTGGCGTAACATTTCGCTCGTTTTGACCGATTCTCGCGTTTCTATGCAATCTTTTCGTTCATCAGACGAGTTATCATAAATTGACATTCTTTGAATTTCGGACTACTGGTGAACAGTAACTGTTTTATGTTCACATCAGCGTGAGATTTATAAAAAATCGTATACGTCGTCGTAAAAACCCGTAAATGTCGTATTTTATTCGTTATAGCTCCGTTTTTAACGATTCTTTCGAGGACGTTCTCATTATTTGAAAGTTATATATTTTTTTTGAGGTTTACAAAAATATTACTTTTGTCATACTAGTAAGACTTTTATTAAAAGTAGTTTTATTAAAAGTTTAAATTGACGTAAACATTGTGAATTCATAACATGTTCGTTATTTATTTGAAAAATTACGATTCTTATCATTTTCGATATCATTAAAATATATGTATTATTTGTTAAAAATATCATCACTTGCTGTTTATAATTTTTATAAAAATGTTTTTATAAAAATTTACTTACGACTTCGTTTATTAACGTATAACTCGTTTTTAACGTAACTTTTTCGTTATTAATCCGTTTAACAAGTTTCTTACTTTTTCGGAATCGTCGAAGAAATGTATTATCTTATAAAAATATAAAATTGAGTATGTAAAAATTCGGAATTTGGGACAGAATGTTTATGCTTGTTTGTTAAGTCCATTTTTGATCTTTTCTTTATACTTTACCACTTTTGTATTTTACCACAAGTCTCATATATCTTGTATATTATATATCATCCTTATATTATCACTTACTTGTCCATAATAGTCCTTATGTGTCCAAGTTACCAAGGTTAACTAATCCATGATAATACTTAAAATTATAACTTTACTTAAGAAATCTCTAATTTACTAGTTTTGTCATTAATCATTTTTATACATAACCAATTGGGTACAAGTGTATTTCTTTCCATATGACCTTATTTTAGTGTTCTATTAACATGATTAAAAGTCCATAATCAATATTAACATGTCTTATGTATTTCTTTAAGTTGAAACATATTATGAAGTTATGAAAACCCTAATTAATCCATAATCATGTTTACACCAAAACCATATGATACAACATTTTCTCATCCTTTTTAACATGATGTAAGTAATCACACAATATATATATAAGTGTGTAAAATGATCATTTCAAATATAAACTTCATTTTCATGAATAAAACCTAAATGGTGATTTAAGCTAAATAGAAATATCATATGCATAATAATGAAAGTTATAGCAACATAAAGAGTTTAAATGGACCTTATGAAGAATGATTATGATGATGTATAAGTACTAAACCCTTGTTTAGCCACAAAAACCAAGCTTGCACTTAATAAACCCTAGCTTTCCTTCACTAAACCCTAGCTTCCTTTTTCTTGATTATTACTTGAATATGGTTAACCAATGCTTGCAAATGCCTTAGTACATCTTAGAATATGTGTATATAGAAGTGTATGGATTGTAGAAAAATTTGTATGGGTTTGGTTGGGTGGAGCTTGAATGCCGTAGCATATATGGAAGAAAAAGGGAGGTTTTGGTTTGATTTCTCTAAGTGTAAAGTGTATATGAGTTACTTGCTAGCTATGTGCATGTATATAAGATGTATAGTTGGTCAAGGGAACATATAGCAAGTCCTAGGGATGGCCAAGTCTTAGTCATGGGTCAAGGCATGGTAGGGATGGTGTATGTCCTCAAATAGTTGAGAACATCCCATGAAAACATGGAAATGTGTTCTCAACTTGCATTTCTTGTTCTTTTCTCTCTATATCCGGTTTTAGAGACATATGTATGATAATATTGAGTAAATTTTGGGTATTGGGTATAAACGTGGGTATTTGTTGAAGCGTAGAAAAGTTTTTGTGGTTCCGGGAGTGCCTAAACGCAATTTATCGCGAAACGTATACACTTTACGTATCCGATAAAAATAAAATGAACAAAGTTAATAATTATCCTTAAAATAATTATATAACCCTTGCTTGATGTAAACATTTAATTGTTTGATGCCCGTGTTTCCAGTGAACGCTAATTTTTGGCGTACGCGATTTAACTTAACGTTTACCAATTTTAAGCAAACCCTACAATACAAAAAGTACTTTGAGAAGTTATTGACGTCGTCAATGACTTGAAAACACGAGGGGTTACATGATCAGTGCGGCTGTGGTGGTTACAGTGGGTTCGACCGCCACCACAGTGGTGGTTTTAGGCGGCTGACCACTCGAGACATCCCATAGGGTTGCGCCATCACAACCCGACATCACAAGGTGCGGCTGTGGTGGCTGTACCGTCGTCTAACCGCCACCACGATGGTGGTTTGGCGGCGGACAACCCCTATTCGACACAAAATCAAATCAATTCAACCACCCGACTAATTCATTTTGTTTTACAATCGATGTAACTACTATGCACAGGAA
This sequence comes from Tanacetum coccineum, assembly GCA_026074375.1. Taxonomy (NCBI): domain Eukaryota; kingdom Viridiplantae; phylum Streptophyta; class Magnoliopsida; order Asterales; family Asteraceae; genus Tanacetum; species Tanacetum coccineum. The sequence goes on along the minus strand of BQNB010069536.1, from coordinate 24,524 downwards.
AGTAGGCAAGACAAATAGATTTTTAGAGGTTTTATTTGTGTTTCATTGTGGCTGCTATGGTGGTGGAGAGCCGACAGCGGCTGGTGTGGTCTGCCGGTGGTGACGATGGTGTTGGTAATGGTGGCGGGTGGTGAATATGATGGTTGAGGATGGTTGGAGTAGTGATGATGACGGCTGTTGTGGGTAGTGATAATGTTGTATCCACGGTGGTGGCGTGGCGTAGGTATGGAGGTGACAGAGTGGTGGTGGCTCGGTAGAGATGATGAGGTGTCGCGACGGGGGTGATGGAACGGATCGGAGTGGCGTGGTGATGGTGGCAGTCGGGAGATGACCGTGGTGGGATGGCCGAAATCCGGCCGGAGCGGCGCCGAAAACTTAAAGAGTGTGTATGTGTGTTTTTAGGGTTATGATAAATTAGAAAAATGTTAGTGTTTTTGTTTATATAGGGTAAAGTCTTAAAACCAAGTGACAAGTTTAGTATAGTTTAGGGTAGATTTTATAAATATTTTCCCCAGGGACTAAAGGTGTAATTTTTGGGAAATTTTTGTAAAGTATTGGTTCGGGTCTCGTTTGGGCTAGTTAACGTTTGAATTAAGACACGAAAATTTCGCCGTTGCGTTCCAAATAATTTTTTCCATCGAAAATAAGTATTTACTTGACTATTTTTCATAAATGTTTTGTAACGTTCATTTTAAAATTGTTTATGATTTATTGAGTAATACTTTTAAGCTTTGTCCAAAAAAAATAAATCTTAATTAAATGATCGCGTTTTCTACAACGTTTTTAAATAAAATGTAAAATAATTTATTAAATATTTTTATTAAATAAATTACGATAAATAAATAAAAATTAATTAGTTTCGTGTCGGTACGGGTTGTTCAAGCCAGATAAATTTGAAAAAAAAATTATAATGAAAATTATGTAATAATAGTTATGATTTATTTTTAAAATAAGTTCCGAAAAATTATCGGTTACGCGGTAATTGTTTTTATATGACGATAAAAGGTCAAACAGTCAAAAGTTAAATCAAACCCGAAAACTCAAAGGGTAAAATAGTTATTTAAAGTTCTAAAAATTGACGGTTGTCACACTACACCTTAATACTCTAGATGTATTATCAATGTAACAGTGATTATGAATGCAGTAGAACAATGAATATAACAAAAAAGATTCAATATTATTAGATCAATAATACGAGTACTCTTAACTAGTACTAGGGTTTACAACCTTGAAGCATGCAAAAACTATCTCAGAAGTGTGTATCAAACCTTAACCTAGGACCTCCTTTTATACACCAAGGAGTCCTTTACAAGATAACTACAAATCTTAAAAGATCTTTTACAATTCTAAGTATATACGTATCTTCCTAATAATACAAGATATACATAAGATAATATCCATATATATCACATTCTTGCTTTATCTCTCTGGCAGTACTAAGTCTTCATGCAGCAGTTCAAACTCTTCTAGCAGTACTAAGTATAATACTAGCAGTACTAACTTTCTTCTGGAAGTACTAATATTATACTACCAGTATTAACTGTGTTAGTACTGTTAGTTCTATTTCCAACAGTACTAATCCTTGAAGATTTATTCCCAACACAAACTGCAAGAGAGTTGGTCATTTGACCCAAGACTGTAGGAGTCCTGCTGCTACTAACAATCAAAGAAACCCTACTTGCTATGAATGTGGGAATCAAGGGCATTACATGAGTGATTGCCCGAAGTTAAAGAACCAAAACCATGGAAACCAAGTTATAGGCACTAGAGCACGTGGAATGGTGCATGCCTTAGGAGGAAGAGAAATCAATCAAGACCTTAACAACATGGAGGATTATATCAATGCTTAGACTCTATTTTCTTTAAGAATTGTCGTTGTATTTTCTCTTAAATTCCCGTTGTATTGTATGAATGATTTCAAATTATCTATCAAATCAATGTGTTATGAAAATTTCACCAAATTTACTTTAATTCTCTACCTATTTATATAAGCCACTCCCACAAATATTATGAAATCATAACACTATTTTGACAAAAATTAGCGTAGCATCGTTAGTCCTCAATTATACATAGCTTGATCAACTATGTATAATTCAGGAAGGACCATGCCTATGCTGAGAGTAGTTACCCTAAAACTTCTTGTCAAGGAAACAATTTTCTATTTGTATCAAGTTTTGTGTGCGTGTTCATAAAATGTATTTATCATAAGGAACCAAACTAACAACCATAATAACTAAGTAAACTCTTACACCATCTTACAATGAAGTTGACATCATCTTACACCAAATCTTAAGCCAAAAAGGCGAAGATGTATCATTAGTCACCCTAGGAAAACCCGCCGGCAAGTTAACCGTCATCAAAGGATTGAGACCAGTACCAGTGTGGTTCTATATAGCAAATTTACTTAACACATAATTAGGAGGATTAAGACGAGTATCTATACCTCTTCATCAACACTATTCCGGAAGGCAACTCGAAATAAATTGCGAGACGTAATTCTTTTAACACGGGGAGACTGTAACAACTCACATTTTCACACCTTTTTACATCTATGAACATCCAATTAATTATTTTAAACTTTTACGCGTTCACTTTAAATTTCCAACGTTTAGCTAAATCACGTAAACTAAAAATCAACAATCAACGTAAACAGGCACCAAACAAATTTAAGTTTACGTCAAGCAAACAATATATTATTTTTACGAAAGTAATAATCAACTTATTAATATTTTGTTTTTATTGGTTACGTAAAATGGTTACGTTTCGCAATTAAATACATTTAGGCATACCCGGAAGCACCAATACCTATCTATACTCAACCAAATACCCATAATTATACCCAATACTAAAAAATTATATAATTTTTCATAAATATGCACACATATCCGGTTCTAGCATAGAAAATACATAAAAAAATAATATCTAGACTTCCATTTTCAAATCAAACATGTGCTAAATCAATTTCTAAGCAACCTTTCTTACAAACACTAACTTTCTTACAACAAACCATACTTTCTTACACAAAACCTCATCCCTCCCCATCCCTAGTCATTCAAGCCCTAAACCATGGTTTAGTTTGCTAGATATTTCTAGCATAAAAGGCCCATTATGGAAAGTAAACTTCACACTTCATTCACTTACCATTTCACTAGCAAAATATCACACAAACACTCTCTTTGTCTCACCCTAGCTCACGGCTAAAAACAAACACCCTAAATAATCCATACAATTTTATTTACCAAGTATTCAAGTATTCTAACATCATATTTAAGGTATCCTAAGGTGTATTAAAGGCTTGGTTTAGTGTTTAAAAGAGTTAAACAAGAAAGATTCAAGATTAGGGTTTCAAGTGAAATTAGGGTTTTCTTGATTTGGAAGCTTGGGTTTTGTTGATAAGTTATGGTTTAGATCTTGTTTCTCTTCATCATACATTATATTAAGGTTATCTAAAAACTCTAAACTCTTTACATTTGTGATTTTATGTGTATATAATGTCTATGTAGTAAATCACTATCTAGGAAACATATTAACATGTAAAATGGATTTTTAAACTTGTTCATAGTTTGATGAACTTATTCATATGTTATATAGATGTTAAATACATGTTGTAATGGAAGTATAAGTATCATACAAGTGTTGGTTTACCTATAAAAAGTATATATAAACTAGTTACCTAAAAAGTGTACTTATTAATGATTATGAACAAATGAGTATGTAGACTTGTTGATCTTGTTATCATGGATAATATTTGGACAAATCATGGACTAAGGACCTTAAGTATGTAAGACATGTGGTATAAGCTATTGTAAAGGACTTGTAGTAAATTATCTAAGCTAAAAAGTTACAAAAATTAGTTTAAACACATTTTTACAAAAAGATTAAAAGGGGGTCTAATTGAATTCGAAAAATAAAGTATAACAACCCGCAATTTTTATCAATGTAAATATCCATCTATTAAGTTAGATGGAATGTATTATCTATCTATCTATTATATATGAACCACCTTTTTTAGGGAAATTTTTTGCTTTATTACATTACTTGCATAACTAAAGTTAATGAGCTCACGCAACCTACCTATGTCAATCCTATCTACATATATGACAAGTAAACATCATAACATATCAAGTCAATATCTTAATATCATTTTTACAAAGTACATTACTCATATAATGTACCATTTACAACGTTATATCAAAACAGGCTTTAAACATTAAACGTTTACCTCTAAACCCTAACTATATGTGATGTATACATATAAAACCAATGTACAAGTATTCAAAGCATGTGCACAAGTATCAATACATAACATTTGAAATATAAACTCCCTCCAAATCAATGTACAAGTTCTTAAAGCATAATATTCAAGTCATTAATGCACGATATCCAAAATAGACGTTTTAACTCCGTTTTCCTAAGGAATCTTATACAATCTATCAAGTAAAAGTTTCAAGCAAGTCATATACTTCATTTACAATCCATATTCATTCTCATTTCATGAAATTTCAAGAAATCCTAGTTAGAAACCCTAACCCGAGCTAAATAGTAAACCGTGACCCGTTTCTTGGTTCTTATCCGTTTTTAACCTCAACCATTACTCAAATAAATTGTAATAACATAAATTAAAACATTACAAATCACATTCCATCATCATTTCACCATTTTTACAACAATGTACATGAATTGAAACCCTAATCGAACCCTAATTTCGATTCGCGACCCGTTTACTCATTTTCACTCATTTCAAACCCGAACCACAAATCAAATTGTGTTAGTAACTCTTAGTACAAGCCTTATAAACATTAATCTATCCTCATATCACCAATGTATTTGAAATTCAAGCCAAAAACCCCAATTCGAGCCCTTATGAACCCGCGACCTTATTTTTTTACAACCAAGCACCATGGTGACTCACCTCCTTGCTTACATAGAAGCTTACAAGCATGTCTAGATCCCTTTCTTGGTTGTAGAAGCTTCACATCCTTCTCTTGGGCTCAAAGCTTGCCACAGCACTACAAGGATCAAACAACACTTCTAGCTAGTTTTTAGGCTTGCAAATTCACATCATAGACTCACCACATCAACCCTTAGCTACTCCACATGTCCAAGGTCTGGTCTCTAAGCTTCCTTAACCTCCAAGGTCTCATTCAACTATAAAAGGGGCTTCGCACCATTCATATCAACTCATCCCCCACATCTTCTTTCTATAACCCACAATAGCAGTAAATCTCTGCTCAAGAAGTTCCTAATAGGTCCCAAGAACAATAATCAAGAGAAAGATTAAAGCCTTGAAGCCCCGAAGAAGAAAAACTAGACGTACGAGTGCATTTCGACCTGTTTCTAAGCTATAAGCTCAAAACCAGGTTCCATAAGCTCACATTATGTTTCCATACTCTTATAAAGTTCATATAATCATGCTTTAACCACTGTTAAAACCTTTGAACTCAAAAACCCATGCGTTTTCTCTTTTTGATCCAAACCGAGCTCATGAAACCCTAATTTCATGTTCTTGTTTAATCTATAAGCTAAACTTATAAAATATTGTTATAATTTATCCTAATAAGCTTATATAACAATATTATAAACATCTCATTATGTCTTAAAAGCTTGGAGCTTAAAACCCGCGCATTTTCATTTTAAAACCCTAATTTGACCCGTTTTGATTTCTAGCTTAACGAATTGTTATTTTAAACTTTTGTTTCGTTAAACCTTCATATTTTAGCTTATATTAATCAGCTATAACCTGAAAATTACTTTTCATATAGAAAAATATCATTATTATGGATTTTGGACTAAAAACGATACATTTTTCATGCAAAAGGGTATATATCGTAACTTTTTGAAACTTATAACTAAAGGGACTGAAAATGTTAATTTATCAAAGTTATAACTATAGGGGTCTATTATGTCACTTTCTAAAGTACAAGGTTTACTTTGTACATCTTTTAAACTAGAAGGACAAAACTTGCAAAAGTGAAAACTCCAAGGGTATATTTGCCATTTTTCATTCTTAAGGGTCTAAAATGTAACATTTTGAAAAAGTGTAAAAATGTGTTCAAAACCTTATAAGACATAACTTTAATTAACGCTTGTCGTGCTTATCATTTCCAGTTATTGAGCAAAACGCTTAAAACCGATTATGTTATAACTATTATAAAATTCATCATCGATGTGCTTTATAAATTCTGTCCCGAATCTATATCATACCACAATACTAGGGAGCTTCATATTAAGGGGTTTCATCTTGGTATTACGTTCTGACTGAGTTGTTGGGTTTACGATTTAAAGTGCCCTAGCTCCTCAAACGTTTACTAAATGACCTCTGACTTATGATGGCCCGAACGGTGATACAATACTTGACATATTACCCCAGGTTGCGTGTGACGAAGCCGTTACTTTCATTCCATATACCTTTGCTATCAATCAAATATCCCTATACTGTTAAGGTGAGTTCATAGCCTCGCATTTCAATATTTTAAGT
>BQNB010069535.1:8800-33455 GCA_026074375.1 Tanacetum coccineum | reverse complement strand
TTATGTAATATATAGCAAAAATTTTAGTCTTAGTTCAAATTTATACTTGAATTTTTTAAAAAGAAGTCTTCTCTATATATAATTTTTTTTTATATATAATGATGAAAAAAAATAAAATGATAAAAAATATAATAATAAAAGCTGTGGGCTGATAAAAGTTTACTACCTCTTGCCGGCTCACAACCGATGTGGTAGTCTTCTAAAGAAAGCCCATAGTAAGAATAAAGATCCGAGACTGATAAAAGTTTGCTGCATCTTGCCGGCTCACAACCGATGTTGCAGCCTTCTAAAAGGTCGAGGGTTACAATTGCATAAATGTCTAGATAATTAAGTTTAAATTAATACATTGACTTCTTTTTGTTAAATTCAAATATGCTTTTGCACTTTGACTATTCTATTTTATAAGCTATAAATATCCAGGAAGCCTAAGAGTTTTTGAAACCTAAGGTCCGTGAGTCCCGATACTAGTCTCTGTGGGGTGTCAAAAGCCTGGTCACTTAGCCGTAAGGTTGGGATGTGCCGAGACGAAAGTCGCTACATGGGATGATCTCGCCTTTAAACTCATTATTCTAAGGTGGAACGTAAAGCATAGTATGTTGCAAAAAGTTGATCCATGGTTGAAATTCAAGATAGCACACTCACTTAAGATATAATAAATGTCGGGAGTGAAAAGTTCACAATTTGCAAATATGAGTAGTGTTAGCATCTTTACTAATATTTAGCTGTGATTTTGTTTTAAGCTTGGTTTGGATAAGTGAAAAGTCGGGAACGATGAATTTTTTTTTTGGGGCATTCTCGGAATCGAAATGCATCTTGTTCTATGATCCCTAACAGTTATGGAAATAACGAAAGTCGAAATAATCTCAATATATAAAAAAATGAAAAAGTTTTAGAAAAATGGGAAAAAGGGGTGTTTTATAACTTGTGATTTCTTAATTTTTCCCGCAAAAATCTTTGCTACTTTTCAAAGGCTTAGTTGGGAAAGTTTTGAGGTATTTGGTTATAAGGCATATAACATTGCGTGAGGACACACAATCGCTTAGTTTGGGGAATTTTGATATGTGTGAAAACACATATCCGTTTTATATCAAAATAAACCCTAAAAAGACAAAATTGTGCTTTAAATGCTTGAATATTGCTTGTTTTGTCTTTATGATTGTGTAGGTGAGGATATTGCAAAAATCTTAAGAAAACGGTTAAAACCGGGCAAACACGAACACGGGAACGGAAGAGCACGCAAAGAGCCAGGAGAAAGCTATCAAAAGTCAAGAATGGTCAACTCAAGTCAACCATTGGTCAACTCACAAAAAGACAAAACCCTAAAAATCCCCAAAATACCCAAAATACCCTTCCATGTTAAACCATTAACAAAACAATCCCTAAAAGAATTACACCGTTAGTCCTTGTGACTAACGGTCGTTAGTCCCTTGTTAAGTACCAATCAAAATAACCAAATACCATTTACCCGGCCCAAATAACCCCAGCCCATTTTCTTTATTAACCGGTCAATGATAAGTCAAAATCCCAAGTGATAACCAATTTTACCCGCCAAACCATTGTTACTATTCATGTTGGTTGTTACTATTCACACATCTTTAAAGGGTTTTTACCCCCAAGCTCAAATCAAGGGGTAAAGTTAAATTGACAGCATAGATGGGTAATTCAAGGGATAAGGTACTAGTTGGCAGGATAAAACGTCACCCAAGCCCTCTCATTGGTGGAAACCCACAAAGGGAATGCCACATTAGATGCTAAGTAACACCCAAGGATGGGACTTTTACACTTGAAGTACACTTTGAAGAAGCACAACATGTCACAATCACGGATTGCCACGCTGGCAATCCGTGTGAGCTAAGATATGATCTAACGGCCAAGATTAATCTTCCAATGATTGAAAGAATGAATGGCAGTGATTGATTGGAGCGTGTAATAGACCTGTACCTAGAAGCTTCTCCAACGGGCTATATAAAGCCTCACTCCTCACACACAAGGGCATCTATCATTTCTAGTTTTTTTTAGCTTAGTTTTTAAAAATTTATTTTAAGAAGTGGTTAGCTTTTAAATTTTAGTCTTTGTAATCTCACAATTTAGTCATTGTAATCAGCTTTTAAGTTCATTGTAATCTGTTTTTGAAGTAATGAAATCAATTTGTCCTTTATCCAAATTTTCATAAGCTTTGTAATCTCTCAAAAGTTATGCTATTATTTCATAAGCTTGTCATAAGCTCTCACAAGTCTCTAAGCTTGTGATTGAGCTTAACTGCCATTAATCAACTCAAACTATAAAACAGCTCAATACAATTGCTTAATGGGTTTAGACTTTTGGAAGATGAAGCTATACAAGGAAGAGCTCATAAAGACTTATACTAGTCATATCTTAAGATAAGCTAGAGTTTGTATTGATGCGTATTTGAGCTTATTGTTGCCTATGTAAGCTACGCTAAGTAAGTCTTCATTAATTTTACTTGTCTTATTAATACTTAGTTTAGATCAGCCTTATCTACTTATTATTTTGCTATCGCTTATTTTTTTATTTTTTATGCTTATGTCATCTCATGTTTGCTTATTTAGTTTTAAATTGATCATCTAGTCTTTAGTAGTAAAGCTTAAATCAAAGATTTGTTTTGAATTTCATAAAATCATAAAAAACCCAAAAAAATATTAGCTTAATTAGTGTAGATTATTGTTTATGGCTTATTGTATGCTTAGGATTGCTCATTAGGCTTATTATAAGTTGTTCATTATCTGTTAATCAAGTTGTGTTCATTAGATTTCAAATTTGCTAGTTCAAGTAAAATCTGTCAAGGATAAAGGGTGTTTGGTTTAGTACATTTTGACCTCTAAAAGTCAAAGTGAATTGTGCTATTATACCTTTGAGTCATTTTGATTTTCCATTTAAAAATTAAGTTGTGAAAGATTTTCAAAGATATATTTCAAAAATTAGCATGTTAAGGCTAAATTCCTTTAATTCTGGCACCAGGGGAGCATTTTCTCTTTTAGATCTTTGGAATTTTTAAACCAAGCTTTTTTGAGCTTGGTTTTTGCTTGATTAGAGTTCAAACATACTCAATAAGAGTGTGTAGTGCAGGGTTGTCCCTTAAGGACACCTGCAATTTGGGTTTCACCCTTTAGCCAAATGCACAGTAAAGGAACATGCCAGTCTTAAAACTGCAGTCCATTTTTTGATCTTATATTAGTAGCTTAAGTAGATTTTACTTGTTATAGGATTAAGTAGCTTATAATATATATAGATAAAATGGTTTAAGATAGGTTTCAATATTCTAGCTTATTCCACTAGGAAGCTTTAAGCTTTTAAAGTTCAAAAAATCCTCAAAAGCCAAAAACATAGCAAGATAGATCCTCGCTTCTAATTTAGATTTTTAGCCTTATAAGTATTTTCTTTTATAATATTGAATTCTATAGCTTATGTGTAGGTTATTAAGTTCTTTTAAAAAATTGAGCTTCTGTTTAACTTATACTAGTTATAAGCTTATTTAGTTTTTAAGTCTTAAGTGCTTATTCTGGGTTTACAGTTCTGATCATAAATTTAGATCCTTATAGTGTTTTTTGGTTAATTTAGCTTTTTTTTCATAATTAGCTTCTACATGTTATAAAGCCTTCAGGTTTATAGCTTTTGTTTTTAAAATGACTTAAATGAGTTGTGTGCAAGCTGTTAAGTGAAAACTAGCTTTTTGGTCCTTATAAGCTTACTTACTATAAACAGCTCTTTCACAAGCTTTTTGAGAGTTTATTTTTGAGTTTCAGCTTATAGTTTCTTTATTAAAGTAGCTTAAAAAGTTGTCCTCTACAACTTTGTTCTTTTGAAGTTTTAAAAAAAAAAAAAAATAAAAAAAATTGTGTAATGCCCAGACTTGAACCCGTGACCTCTCCCACACAACACACACTACTTACCAATTTTCTTCAATAGCTCATCCAACCACATTCCTTTTCATTTAATCCTTGTACTCTTTTTTCATTTTTTTTCCTTATTAACCCGTACCTTTTTAGCTTATTTCCCCAGCTTACTAGATAAGCTAGGGGCTTATTTTTCCTTTGATCTTTGTTACATTTAGGACTTTTCCTGAATTTTTTGTAATTTTCCCTTTATTATATTAATTTCTAGAATTTTTCTTAGGTTTTAACTTTCAAAAATTAATAAAAAATAGAAAAAGTTTTTAGAAAAATACAAAAAAATAGTTTTTAGTTTTAGAAAAATTAGTTCTAGTTTTACATTCATTAAAACCATTTTTACCACTTTTAGATTTTTATTTTCATTTTTAAGCTTTTAATTTTAATTTTAAAAATAGGATTTTATTATAAAAAGTAATTAAAAATAGTTTTCTAAATTTTTATAGTATTTTAGACTTTTCTAAGTTTAAAAATCATTTTTTAGAATTTTTAAGAATTAATTGGCTATTTTCTAGGATTTAAATAGAGTTAATTAGTTTTTAATTCATAATAAATTCAAAAATAATCAAAAAAATAATTTTCTTTTTCCTAAAATTTTCTTTTTACCTTAATTTTAGGTTTAGAAAATTTAGTTCTTGCATTTTTAGGAATTAATCTTGCCTTAGTTACTTATTTGTCACGTTTAATTTGTTCCCGTTAATTATTTTTGGCTTAAATTGCTTAGTAATATAAATAAGTCAAAGTCATCTTTGTTTTAATTCAAATCAGTGTCCAAACTAGAACGTGGTTTCAATTTCACGAATCGTTGGGGAAACGACCCGGGGAATCACACTTCCCGGTTTAATATATGTATTATATTATATTATATATATTTGTGAAGATTTTCCTTTTTACCTTTGTCCTCAAGGATAATATGGTAATTTTCCATCGTATTATATATATTTTATTTTAGGTGTATTGATTCTGACGAATCAGGGAAATATTTTGATCACCAGGGTTTATTTCGTTGAGGGCTTAGCGCACAACCTGTTCTCAGTTGGGCAGTTTTGTAATTCAGATTTAGAGGTCGCTTTCAGAAGAAATACATGTTTCGTTAGAAACTTAGAAGGAGTTGATTTGTTAAAAGGAAATCGCTCAACAAACCTTTACACCATCAACCTTCATGAAATGGCCTATGCTTCTCCTATTTGCCTCATGGCTCATGCTACTTCTACCAAGTCATGGTGATGGCATCAACGTTTATCCCACCTCAACTTTGACACCATAAATGACCTTGCCAAAAATGATCTTGTCACCGGTCTTCCAAAATTCAAATATCATAAAGAACATCGTTGTCCCTCATGCGAGCCAGGAAAAAGCAAAAGGGCAATCTCACAGCCACCCCACACTAGTTCCAAATTCTAAAAAAAGAGGTTACAGTACCTTTCTACATATGGAGTTTGTTAGGTCCCAATGAGATACTTGCCAGCATAAAGGAAAGCGATATGTTTGGTAGATTGTGGAACTATTAACGTCACGTTACACTTAGGTACATTTCTCTAATCAAAGATAAAGCACCTGGAAGTGATAAAACCTTCCTGAAGATAACCACGTGTATCGCTTTGTCTTCATCCCCTGTCATCATCTAGTAAAACCAAAAACCGCATAAGAAATTCAAAAATCAAATCCTAAAGAATACTTTTGTATAGTGTTGGCATCTCTCACCAACGGCGTCTTCTGTCAATACACCATAACAAAATATAGTAGTGAACTGAAGAAACGGACGACTATAGAGGCTGCTAGAACAATGCTGATTTTCTCATCGGCACGCGATATCTTATGGTCTTAAAGCAATTGCTACTAAACGTGCACACTCATACTTGCTCCATCATTCACTATCGATTAAACAAAACACCATACAAGCCCATATAAAGGCAGAAAACTGGAATCACCTTTCTACTACATTATTTGGGCTCTCATTGTTATCCCAAGAATGATCGTGAGATATTGAGAAGCTATGGTGCAAAAGGTGAATATTGCTTTTTCATTTGGTTTTTTGCTAAGATTCCGTGCTTATAAAGAGTTTACAACCGAAGTACAAAGAAAATCATAGAGACAATGAATGTGACATTTGATGAGCTTTTAACAATGGCTTTTGAATAAAGCAGTTCAAAACCCGGGCTTCAAGGCATGACTTCTGGACAGATCAGGTCAGGACTTGATCTTACTTATGCTCCATCAACAATAACAACTCAACAACCAACTGAAGGTGAATTGGATTTACTATTCGAAGCTATGTATGATGATCATATTGGTGGTCAACCGTCTGCTGCTCCAAGAAATATTCCTACTGCTCAAGCACCTCAAGTTCTTCATACTCAAACGACAACTACAACAACAACAGACACCACACCGACACCAACAAATTCATCCTCTCAAGCTACAAATTTTCCAAACACTTCACAGGATGTTGACGAGCTCAAAACACAACAACATATTCAGCATCAACCTGCAACAATTGCTGACAATGTTCTAAATTCTATGTTCGATGAAAATATGTTTGTAAATCCTTTTGCTACTCCATCCATAAGTGCTGCTGAATCATCATCTTCACAATATGTGGATCCATCGAACATGCATACGTTTTATCAACCATACCCTCATGAATATTAATGGACTAAGGATCACCCTCTAGAACAAGTGATAGGAGAACCCTCACGACCAGTCTTGACAAGAAATCAACTCCGATCCGATGGTGACATGTGCATGTATGCATTAACGGTAAGCACTATGGAACCGAAGAATGTCAAAGAGGCCATGACCGGACCGTCTGGCAGGGATAGAATCAATGCAAGAAGAGATTCTCACAGTTCAATAGTGCCTTGATGTATAGGAGTTTAGTTCCTCCTCTGGATAACATAAAACCTCTTACTTTGAAATTGGTTATTTCAACCAAGCATGATGAAGAAAAACACGGTCATGACCAAAACAAGACTCGTCTGGTTGTGAGAGGGTACCGCCAAGAGGAAGTAATAGATTTCAAAGAATCCTCGCATCAATTTTCCGCACCCTAGCTAAAGGGAGAAGCTATCAGGATAATTTCTGGCATATGTTGCACATAAATCGTATCCCCAAAAAAAAAACCCCCCAAAAACACCCCCCCCGGGGGGGGGGGGGGTGGGGAACAACCCCCCCCAATATATATTTTAAACCCAAAAAAAAAAAAAAACCAAACCCACCAAACAAACCAAAAAAAAAAATGGGTGTCTCAAATGGACGGAAAAATGAATTCTTGCCATGGTATATTAAAATAGACGTGTAACGTGGTGTCAACCTGAGGATTCAATCGATGCTCGATCAATCAAACCATGTCTACAAGTTAAAAAAGGCACTATATGGGTTGAAGAAAGCACCAAGGGCATGGTACGATGAATTGTCAACATTTCTCCTACAGAATCACTTCGTCAAAGGCACAATTGATCTAATGTTGTTTATAAGGCCTTCGAATGATACACTTAGTGTACATGTCTATGTTTGAGATATTATCTTTGGTTCAAACACACCCTAGGTATACCCAACTATTTCTGACCTCAATGAAATCCGCTTCCTAAATGTCGATGAATATGGGCGAAATGACGTTTTTTCCTTGGATATACAATTTAACCAATCCCCCCCGTGGCATCTTTATAAAACCAGTCCACCTACGAGTGTTTAGAAATCCTTAAAAAATATGGGAATAGGAAACTGTGAACCCGTTGGTACTTCAATGTAGATCAACGTAGCAAGCTTGACCTTGATCAAAATGGGACTCCAGTCCGATGCAAACGAACAAAATATCTAGCAAGATTGGTGCCCTAATGTAACTTACGTCTATAGACCAAAGACATTATACTGCTACATGTTATGTGCTCGGTACCAGCTAAGCGCCAACCGCGAAGCACTCAAAGAGGTTAAAAGGGATTCTTTCTTTATCTCTGGGAACTGTTATATGTGATCTCTGTATTACGAGACGGATTCTAGGTTTTGAGAACTAACTTGATTTCAATGCTGATTATGCGGGGATGTAAAGACACCTATACGAGCTACTTCCGGTGGCGCCTCAATACTTAGGTGAAAAGTGGCTAGTTGGTCCTCAAAGAAAACAAGGATGTTGTATGGCGCTGTCAAACCGCGAAGCAGAATATGTTTGTCTCTATCTGTTTGTTTGTGCCCAAGTCCATTTTGATGCAACACAGTTAACGGATTTAATGCTTTCACTTTAAACAAGATTCCAATCTATTATGATTCGAAATCAGCCATAGCCATATCCTGCAACCGGTCCAACACTCGAGAACAAAACACATCGCTGTCCGCTACCATTTCATACAAGAACACGTAGAAAATGGTACGATTGACCTGTCTTATGTCAAGACAGATTACCAACAGGTCTCGACCATCATTCACTAAAGCCCTTTTGGTGGATCGATTCACCTATTTGGTTCATCATCGCCTTGTATTCCTAATTCCAAGGCTGTTTCAAAGTCAATCCTTTCTTGTTCTTGTTTTGCCTTAAATCTAGCTTCCGGTTCAGCATTGAATTTGGCTTGTTCCTCTTCAAATACCTTCTTAGCTAATTCCTCATTAACACTCATTTGTACTTAAACCCTCTTTTTGATTTTTTTTGGTGGCTCAGACTCATGCATAATTGGTTTGCCTTTCTCTTTTGCCTTTATACCAGCAGTACTATCCAATTCACTGACAATACTAATATCAGCAGTACTAACTAAGCTACTGGCAATACTAACTCCACCACTGCCAGCACTAACTTCTCTTCTTCTTCTGATGTAAGTTTGAACATTTTCAACACTTCTCCTTCTTCTAGCTGCATCTGCAAGAGCTGTAGCTGCACTAAAAACACCTAACTGCTCTTCAGGTTGATCACTAATATGAGTTTCATCAAACCTCCCCCGATCTGCAGTATGTGGAGGAACTAAATAAATCCCAGCATCCAAGTCCAGTTCTTCAATCAAACTCCTCTCTTGATTGGAAGGATCCTCCTCAACTTCCTCATCATCAGATATTACAACTTTGGCTCTCCTCCTAGCTTGGCTTGTCTTGATTGTCTTTTCTAACTTCTTCACCCTTTTGATCAGTTTTGTAAGATCAGCATTGTAGGTCTGTTTTGTTTGCTTTAATTCAGACTCTAAGCTTTCAACCTTCTTGGATAGTAAGGTAAAGAGATTCGTCAATTCATTACGTGATAAACTATCCTCATCACCTCCAAGTGAGTAAACACTTTGGAGAGGTGATTCATAGGGAATTAGTGCAGCCTCCCCAATAACAGGTGTGGTTTGGTTAGATGGTAGTGTAGATGGTGGTTGTGAGGTTGATGAATGTGTTTGAGGTGATAAGGATGGTGAAGATGTTATTCTGGAAGGAGATGACTCAGGTGTAGTGAGCATGGTTGAAAATAGTGGTATATCCACCCTAGAATATCCCTTGGAAGCTCGTTTCATATTACTAAACAGTTTTTGTGTAAGGGTAGGTATAGGAAAGGTTCTCTTATGAGGTAAAAGCATTCTCTTGTGTTTGTTCAAAAAGATTTGAATGAATCTGGGATACGTCAAAAACTTTGACCTACTATCTAAGTTCTTTACCATGGCCTCAAAAATTAAGTTGGAAAAGTTAAAGGTACGGTTAGTTGCCAGGCAAATGATAGCAGTAGCTATATTGAGACTAAACTACTCCCAAGCAGTCTTCTTAGGACTCAAACAGTGGAGAATAGTATGAATGAAGAATTTCCACTGAGGGGAAAAATGTCCCTTTTGAAAAGTTAGGCTATTAGAAGTGATTACATATCCTTTGAGAGCCAGTTGCTCAAATATTTCTGCAATAGGTAGAGTTTTAAGACCTTCAGAATCCTCAAGCTTGATATGTCTTCTAATGGAGGCCTCAGAAACAAATACCTTGACCTTCCTATCTATGGTAACAGTGATTCCCCTGACTCCATCCTCATTTGTGCTCAAAGCAGCAGTTTGCCAAAATTGTTCAATAGGAGAAGCATAAAGGGTTGGGCATTCAGTGAGGGCATTCTTGATGTGACTTGCAGTTAGAAAATCAATGATTTGATGAAACCCCTCACTTCCTTCTGACTTCTCTAAGTATGCAACCATGTTATGCTTGTTATAAAATTCCAAACTTGCCATTTGATGAATAGAAAGTTAATTAAGGTTTTGGGATATGTTCGTGGGAGAGAGTATGAGTGTTTGGTAGAGGTAATTGATATAAGAGAGAGTTTTTAAGGTTTTAATATTTCACCGACTGAATAAGATTTGTACTTATCTTGAAGAAATCTTATGTTTATATAGAAAGATCATGAATTCTCCAATTAGTCAAACCTATAGACGAAGTAGTTGGCGGAAATTTCACAATGGCTATATTTAGAGAAGGAAAATTTGTTATGGCTCAAACAGTACTAACGGTCACTCAGCAATACTAATATTAGCCTAGCAGTACTAACTCTAAGCCCAATAGTACTAAAATATGACTATCAGTACTAAGTAATGCCCAGTAGTACTAAGTAATGCCTAGCAGTACTAACATTGAGATAGCAGTATTAACCTTAATTTCGTCCAAAGAGCATTTCCATCACTAAATATTGACTCTCACAATCTCTCTTTCTGTTTTTATGCTCACACAATATCTCTCAATTCTTTTTGCTCACCAATTCACTCTTTCTGTTTTTATCACACAACTCTCTTTCTGTTTTTCAGCTCACTTAATCTCTCTATACTTATTTCTCAACGACCAATGTAGACAGATTGTACAATAGTGCCCATCAATACCATTAAGTTTCATGCTGTCCTCCCCACTTCCAAGTGTGTTAACTCTTGAGAGAGGTGGATTATTGGACTGTTTAGATGTAGTCTCAAACCTAGTTTGAGCACCTACATCCCTAATATGGTATCTTGGCACCTGGGACCACTACCTGAACTAGTTCCCTAAGGATTTAGCTCATTAAGTGTTGCCATGGATTGGGTCCTATTGATGTTACCACTGTTTTGCTCTGCTTCTAAGCTAGAAGTAGTAGTAGCAGCCCTTTCTATTCTGTCACCCAACTCTTTATGAACAGCCTCATCACCAACCTTTACAGGGGGACCACTAAACTGAGGTATCTTGGTGTCCCGACCTCTTTTGACATGTCTAGATGGTTTTGATTCTTATTAAACCACTTTTGATATTACATGTCCTTTAATCTGCATATTGACATAAGTAGCCTCTCCTCAAACAATACTTCAGAGGTGAAGCATTCAACATTAAGTACTCAATTTTCTTATCCTACAAGTGTTAGTCTAAAACCAAGAAAAACACAATCCAAAGCATTTTCTTGTTTAGCAGTATTAATTTGACTAGCAGTTTTAACTAACAGTATTAAGTATAACTGACAATACTAGTTATACTTAGCAGTACTAATGGATATAACTAACAGTACTAATCCTTTACAAAACTTTACAAAGACATACTGAGATATTAAACTTAAGGATTAAGCATTCTAATACTTGAGACCAAGTACTAAAACCTTCCTACATCAAAACCTTTTGTAAGAAGATCTGCAACATTATGTTCAGTATCAATTTTAACCATTTGAATTAACTTTTTAGCATTGCAATCTCTTATAAAATGATGTCTAATCTCTATATGTTTTGTTTTAGAATGTTGAACAGGATTTTCAATAATGCAGATAGTACTATTATTATCAATGTGAATCATAGTATTCATGAAATTATACCCATAATCCAGCAATTGATTTTGAATCCAGAGTACTTGTCCACAGCAACTAGCAGCAGCCACATATTCAGCTTCAGTTGTAGAGGTGGCAACCACAGTTTGCTTTTTACACTGCCATGATATCAACCTATTTCCCAAAAACTAACAACCTCCAGTAGTAGACTTCCTATCTTGAGTTGCGCCAGCATAGTCACTATCAGTATAAGCAACTAGTTCAAATGGATAATCTCTAGAATACCAAAGGCGTAATGTTGGTTTTCCTTTCAAATATCTAAAAATGCTCTTTACAGCTAAGAGATGTGATGTCTTTGGAGTAACTTGGAATCTGGCACATGCACATACTGCAAACATAATATCTGGCCTAGATGCTGTGAGATACATTAAAGAACCAATCATAGATCTATAGAGATGTGCATCAACATCATCAACATCTCCATCTTTGACTAAAGGCTTTTCCAAATCAACTGGAGTAAAAGCACACTTCACATCTGTGTAGTTGAATTTCTTCAAAATCTCAACTACATATTTATCCTGACTGATAAATATTCCATCTTCCTTCTATTATACTTGTAATCCTAGAAAGAAAGTAAGTTCTCCCATAGAACTCATCTAAAACTTATCCTTCATAAGCTTCTCAAATGCAATACACAGTTCCTTGTTTGTAGAGCCAAAGATAATGTCATCAACATAAACCTGTACAAGCAAAATATCTCCTTTTTGCTTCTTGATAAATAATGTCTGATCTATCTTCCCTCTTTGAAACCCATTGCCCAACAAATAGTTAGCCAAGGTTTCATACCATGCTCTTAGTGCTTAATGCAACCCATAAAGTGCCTTGACCACCTTGTAAACTTTGTCTGGATGGTCATGATCTTTAAATCCTCGTGGTTGAGTAACATAAACCTCTTCCTCAATGGTTCCATATAAGAATGCACTCTTCACATCCATTTGATATACCAGAAAACCCATAAAAAAAGCATAGGTTGTCCTCTAATAGTACCTTTTTGCCCTCATACTTAGCAGAGAGAGCTGCCACTTCAAATCCGCTGCTTCCAGATCATCTTCATGAATTTGCTCTCAGTCATGCTATAGGAGATTAGAACCATTGGGATTCTCAATCATGAAAGCATACACACCATTATCACTGAAGCTAGCAGTACTAATTTAAGGACTAGCAGTGTTAACATTAGGGCTAACAGTACTAACTTCATATGCATGTTTAGCAGTATTAACATCATTAGTACTGCTAGTGCTTGGAGCAGTCATAAAGGCCAAGTTTTGAGCACCACTACTTGCACCAACAGATTTCTTTACACTTTGTTCAACAGTTTTAAAGTTGTGGTACAAATCATCGATGCTCATTGTTTCAATTTCAGCCTTATTCATCCAGACTACAACATGAGTATTCCACCGATCATACACACAAGTGCAAGAGAGAGAAGATGATCGTTTTAGGTCTTCGTTGTGGTGATACGTGAACCCCAAAATGGCAAGCATGCGACAATCTTCTGGATGCCTGTTAAAGATAGAGTCAAGAGACATGTGCTTGATGCAACTAAAATTTTTCATATTGTTGCTTCAAAAGGTCATTTGTGTTATCATAGTGGCGTCATTACCTCCAAATCGTGTTCCGATAGCAAGCAAACATTGTTTTAGCTCATTGTCCAGACTGAAAGTAAGGTTGAATGTGTCATTGGGAAGAGCCATGAGGTAGCAAGCTCTTGCCTTCCACAACATTCTTACTGTGGGTCCTTTTTCTTCAGCATTGATATGTACTGAAATCTTTTGTAACAAAGTACCATTCTCTTGTTGCTGTTGTGTACAGAACCTATGAGTTTACCATTCTCTATGACCTCCCAAAGGCATAGCTTGTAGCTGGCAGTATTGCTTATGATTCTAATCAACCCACTTCTCATACTCCCCAATGTTAGAGTTGGTAGCTTAGCAGTAGTATTACTATGTGTAGATTCAAATTCCATATCTTCTAGATCAAAGTTTCAGAACACAAGGCTCTGATACCACTTGTTGATCCCAACTTGATCTTAACCAACTTGGTTAAAGATAAGTATGTATAGAATAATTCAAGACAACTATGCTAGAACTTTGTTGATACAAAAAGTAAAGCGACATTATCTACTCTTTTGTGACTAAGAAGAATATAACGTATAGTAAATTGTGATGCAGTAGGAATGAATGAACAATGAATATAACCAAACAGCATCAATAATATTATTGAAAATAATACGAGAACTCTGTCAAGTACTAAGGGATTTACAACCTGAAGCAATGAAATGTCTATCGAGATGTTTTAATACAACCAAAACCTAGGATCTCCTTTTATACACTCAAGGAGTTCCCTTTACCAGATAACTAACAAATCTTCAACCTTATATAAGATATCTACGTGTCATTCTAATACTCATAATAAATATACTATAAGTTCCATACTTATCACCTCACAACGTCTTTGATCTTCTGGCGTGTAATATCATGCAGCATTACTAAGTCATCTAGCAGTACTAACTTATTCTCTGGCAGTACTAACCTAGTTTAGTACTGTTTAAGTTTTATATACATAGTCAGTATTAAGATTCTTAGACTAAAGTACTTAATCTTGTGAAAGATTTATTACCAACAGGTAATGGTGGGAGATGGACAGTAGTGGCGGGAGGGACACTGGAGGGAGTGGAGATGATAGTGGAGTAAGTGGAGACGGTGGTGGTGGATGAATGAAGATATAGTGTAGAAACCGCAGTAATGGAGTGCCTTATAAGATGGCAGACTGCCATGGTGTCTATGGGTTGAACAGATTAATCCTAGCCCTGTTAGGTCTAGTGATGGTTGGTGTGGGGTGCAGTACTCGCGTCTAATGCCTCTATGTCTTCAGCTGCGAGGATGATCATTAGTCGGTACAATGAAGAGTCGGGGCCGAAGCTAGGATAGCTCCCCTCATCTCTGTCATCAACCTCCTCCTCAGAGGCCTCCACAATATCCTCGTCATCAGCAAATCACAATCCTGGAGGACTCATCCCCCTAACATCATCATCTCCTCCCACAGCAGGATAATCGGCAGATCCCCCACAGGGTCATCCTTATCGGATCTCCACTAGATCGTATCCGCAAAATAAGGCCCCCCGATGAAAAGGGTGGTAGGGGAAGCATCAGCGGGCAGAGGCTGATCCTCAATAGTTGCCCTCCTCGTCAATGGTACCAAGTACTCCCGGTACTCAGGCACAATACATATAGTCTTGTGAAAGCGATGCTCCTCTAAGCTCCTCCGGACCAGGCCCGAAGTCTAGTGAAGGTGGGGCTCAGCGCCCAGCACGTAGTCCTGGCTATGGTGGTGCCTGAGTCTAGAGACTACGGTTGCCTCACAAGTGTGTAACCACCCCCAACTAGTGTAACACCCCCAAATAGGGTTGCAGCGGAATAATGAGTCCGAGAGCGTTACTTCATAGATCAATAGCACAAGATATGAGAACGACCTCTAAAAGAGTCGTTTAAAACATGATACATTGAATTTATTGAAATTGTATAATACAAAGCCCAACGGCTTAAATTGTTCAACATTTGATACCAAAGATTTTAGATCATAACAAATATCCCAAGATGTAATGACTCCAAATCTTTTATGCATGACTCCCAAAAGACTATCCCAATGTATCCTTAGCACCTCGTGCCTTATTGACCTGAGAAAAACATGCTTAAAACGTCAACAAAAAGTTGGTGAATTCATAGGTTTATGTAAATGTAATGTAGGACCGTAAGATTTTTAAGTGTATGATAATGCAACAGATGCAAACATCACAAATGTAATTACGTTTCCCTAAGCTCATGACACCGAAGCTTGACATGTATGAATTGCAATATAAATTGCCTACATTGCCCGTGATGATGTTCTAACCCGCAACATCCGAATCCGACATGGTATACATCCGTTGGTTCACTCCGTGACACCAGTGAAAGCTACTCACCCGGATGGGGATGTCAATCCCAAATAGATCTATATATAACATTCACGCTTCCACAAAGGAATTGAAAATTCATGATAGTGAGCTCAAAGGGGTTATCGCTACTCAGGCAAATACGTAATCATGATAAAATGTACACTTACGTCCAATTTGTAAAACAAAGCATGTTTCTCACCTCAAAAGTTGTAAATCATTGATATAGTAAAACATGGGGCTATGAACTCACCTTAGTAAGTAGTCCTCTGTGAATGGTATATGAATCACACCATCAAATACCTAAGTAAATACGGTCAGTCTTAGTCTACAAGTTTAAACTAACGACCTCATGTATAAACTATAATAATTTGCCAGTTTATATATACTATTATCACTTGTGTGGTGGTGCACATGTTTATTGTATTCGTCTTTACTTGTTGGCTCCTGGGAAGGTATACGACTACACACGTACAAGTATATGTATAAGCGTTATTAATAAATATTTATATTTATTAAATCGTATTTTAATTTGTATAATATCCGATAAATATTATAACTTGTCCGATACGTTAAATGTTTATTTAAATCACTTAATCATATAAAATACCCTTAGGTTTTCATTATTGGCAAGATCAGTCTTTATCTTTATGAAAATAGGTTATTTACATTTTAAACCCCTAGGTTTCCATATTTACACCTTTAGTTCTTCAACTTCAGAAAAGTTACACTTTTGGTCCTTATACCTTCAAACAGCCCCTTATGTTTCAGAAGTGTCAAAAACAGTCCCTAGACTTTATAAAATTTAGTTTTGACAGTTTCTACCCTAAAGTTTCCAATTTGACACTTTTAGTCCCTTAACTTCTAAAAATTATATTTTAAGCCCAATTAAGTTCTAACAAGTAACAATAGGTTCCATTAGTCTTCAATAAGCTACATAAGCTATGGCGGCTTATAAATAAGCTCAGATGAGCTTATTTTAGCTTATTGGGCTTTTTGGGCCCGTTAAGGTCCATTAAGCAATTTAAAGGTCCAATAAAGATTTTGAAAGCACACACGCCCTTATTGAGCTCATTTAAGCTAAATGAAGCTGCTGAGCTTAATAATAAGCTCGGATAAGCTTATTTGGGCTTATTGGTCTTGTTAGCCCAATAACCTTAACCCGAAAGGTTTTAAAAGGTCCATTAGGGTTTTATATTTGATCCAACTTATTTTTCAAGTCTCATTAAGCACTTATGGGACTGTTTAAGTTGTTTCTCAATGTTGGCTTATCCCATAAGCCAATAAGCTACGGTAATGGGCTTTTAGGCCCATTAAGAAACCGTTAAGCATTTTAAGCCTTTAGGCTTGTTCGATTAAGGTCCATTAGCTTTTCTAAGTCCATAATAAACTCATTAAGCCGCATAAGCTCACAAATAAGTTGTTCAAGCTTATTCGTGGCTTATGGACCTATTTTGGCCATGGTATTGGGTTGTCAAGCCCTTTAAGGGTCAATTGGGTTTCTTTACGTGTATTATTAATCAAACGAGCTCAATGAGTTCCTTAACCTTTCAATAAGCTCAAGTGAGCTTATTAATAAGCTGTGGGCCCCAACTAACGGACTGTTGGGCCCATTAACGGTCCGTTAATGATATTAAGGGCTCATTAGGACTACTAGCACCAAAACAAATTCGTTTAGCTTACATATGAGTCGTGTTTATCACATGTAATCATTCTATAGTTTATTATACATCATCCCAAGCCACGCCAATACTTTTCATGAAATGTTTACGTGTGGTTTTCATGCAATTCATTTTATGAACACATAAAGCCCTAGTCTTGTTAAGTCTTATTTTTATATATGTTGACATCTTTTAGCACCTCACAAGTGATAATACACACATGTACATGCGTATAACAAGTTATGTTTAGCATTGTTAACATGCACAAGCTCACATCTCCTTAGGTTGTTATTCTATAAACTTACTGACCAATTTGACTAGCAACCAGAAGAACAAATAAGAATGAACATGTATAAGCATAGTACAGCGACATACAAAGGTTCCTAGTATCTTGGTTTCAAGTTAGAACGTGTAGGATGGCAACCTGATGTGTTATACCCAAATGTATATCAACCCTAAGCTTCAAAGCTTATTAAATGATCTAATCTTGGCTCGTGTACCCCTGCTATATCCTCGTACAAAATCCTAGTATTCCTTGTATGCTTAGAAGTGTACGGAAACTAAGTGTTTAGTTCGGTTATAGTATGACCCCAAAACAAATGAGAGAAGTAAGAGTGGTTTTTGCTTATAGATTTGTTAAGTGTTTGTAAGAAGTGTTTTGCCAAGATAGGAGTGGGTTTATATAGGCTTAAGGTTAGTTAGATCACTTAGTCCCTAACCAAATCCAAACCGTGCCCTACTAGTGGTTTTATGGTTTCTAGTTAACCTCAAATGGTTTCTGGCTAATACCTCCTAGTACATTCTTTAATTGCAAGATATGTGTACAAGATTTATTAGGATTGTGAAAATCTTATGGTTTGTGTGGAGTATATACTAGCTGCGGGTATCAAAGAGTAAAAGAGGATCCAAGATGGTTATTATTCAATGTATATTAAGCTTATTGGGGGACATTAAGGACAATCTTTAATTAACCCTTGTTGTACATGATTTAGGAATATCTCATGTTTCTAGGTTTGTGTGTGACGAGTGGCTAAAGAGGGGGAAAACATAAAATACAATCTTGTATAAGATTAACAAGTACTTAGCTTTAATTAGTCTTAGGTTGTACAAGATTTAGTTAGGATTTATGTGTAATACACAATGGTCCTTGTGTCGTGTGTTATGGAGAGGAAACAAGGCAAGTGTGCTAGTTGTTTAAGTATTTCTTACCTTAAACTAAATAAATATATAACCTTAAACTAACTATGGTAAGATATAGATTAAGGGTACATGTTGTAAGTATATGTAAGTGATCTTGCTCCTTCCCACCCCATTAGACGCCTAAGGTTAGAGCTAGGGTACAATTGATTAGACAATTTCTATTTATATGGGATTAAGGTGTACTTATGTGGTTAATATCCAAGAGTATATAATGTTTGTCTTATGTTTTTGTTATGTTTAACCATAACCGGCCCTTATAGGCTTAATGATAAAAAATTATATAATTTTTGTGTCCATGGAATAAAAGTGGGTATTGGTTTGAGTCTAGATAAGTATAGGTATTTCCGGAGTGTGTCTAAACGTATTCTATTGTGAAACGTAAACCTTTTACGTGCCCAATAAAAATAAAACGCGCAAAGTCAATAATTATCTTCCTAATAATTACATAATACATGCTTGACGTAACACTTAATTTATTTGGTGACTGTTTACGTTAAATAATTATTTCTAGTTTACGCGATTTATCTTAAAAGTTAATTTAAAAGTAAACGCGTACTGGACTAAAATAAATAGTGAAGAATAATAGGAGTCATAAAATGACCTGAAATTGAGAAATGTTACAGTCTCCACCCGTTAAAAGAGCTTTGTCCTCAAAGCTTAAGACATTGTAGTGGATGAAGACGCTCGATTTGTGAAGAGATGTGGGTATTTCTTTTTGAACGAATCTTCACGTTCCCAGGTGAACTCAGGACCCGCCTAGTTCTAATGAACTGTTTAACGAGTAGTAACGGCTCGCTTTAATTGTTTGATCTCTCATTCCATAATTTCAACGGGCTCTTCCATAAATTAGAGTTTATCATCAATATGTAGTCCTTCCAACGGAACGGCTAATGGTTCTTCGGAATAACATTTCTTCAAGTTGGATACATGAAATGTATTGTGAACCCGACTCAGCTCTTGAGGGAGTTCAAGCTTGTAAGCAACGGATCCAACCTTTTCCAGTACTTTGAAAGGTCCAACATATCTAGGGTTTAACTTCCCCCGTTTGCCAAAACGCACGACTCCTTTCCAAGGTGAAACCTTGAGCATAACCCTATCCCCAACTTGGAACTCCATCGGCTTACATTTTAAGTTGGCGTAACTCCTTTGTCGGTCGCGAGCGACTTGAATCCTTTGCTTGATCTGAATGATCTTCTCGGTCGTTTCTTGGACTAGATCTGGACCGGTGAGTTGAGCTTCTCCGACCTCGGCCCAACAAACAGGTGAACAACACTTTCGACCGTACAGTGCCTCAAATGGTGAAACCTTGATGCTAGCGTGATAACTATTATTGTATGAAAACTCGACTAGTGGCAAATACTTAATCCAGCCATTTCCAAATTCGATCACGCAAGCACGTAGTATATCCTTGAGAGTTTGAATAGTCCTCGATTTGTCTGTCCGTCTCTGGATGATAGGCTGTGCTCATATCCAAGCTAGTACATAAGGCCTTCTGAAGTGACTTCCAGAAATTTGATGAGAATCTAGGGTCACGATCACAAATGATTGATACAGGTATTCCATGTCTTGTGACTACCTCCTTTAGGTACATCCTTGCCAACTTCTCCATGGGGTCATTTTCCCTCATTGGTATGAAGATTGCAGACTTCGTGAGTCGGTCAACAATCACCCAAATAGTGTCATGACCTTGTGACGACTTGGGAAGCTTTGTGACAAAGTCCATAGTGATATTGTCCCACTTCCATTGAGGTATCTTGGGTTGTACCAACAATCCCGATGGTCTTTGATGTTCAGCCTTGACCCTAGCACACGTCAAACATTTGCTAACATAGGTGGCGATGTCGGCCTTCATATTGGGCCACCAGTATAGCTTTTTCATGTCTTGATACATTTTGTCGGAACCCGGATGGACAGAGTATTTTGATTTGTGGGACTCGTGCATGATCACGGTCCTTAAATCACCATAACATGGCAACCAACTCCTACCATTTAAGCATAGGGTTCCGTCGGCACGGGGTTCCAACTTTTCCTTCGGTATATCCTTCCTGATCATACCTCCTACGTCTTCATTCTTGATGTTCTCTGGTTTCTGTGCTTCTATTTGAGCTTCCAAAATTTGTTTGGGGAGATTCAAACCAATAGTCATGACTAAGGCTCGAACCCGTAGTGGCTTAATCCGTTCTTTACGGCTTAGGGCATCAGCCACTACGTTTGCTTTCCCCGGGTGATAACGAATTTCACAGTCGTAATCACTGAGCAACTCTAACCAACGACGTTGCCTCATATTCAACTCCTTTTGATTAAGGATGTGTTGTAGACTTTTGTGGTCGGTAAACACAGTGCACTTGGTTCCATATAGATAATGCCTCCAATGTTTTAGAGCAAACACTACCGCATCAAGTTCCAAATCATGAGTAGTATAATTTTTCTCATGAATCTTCTGCTGTCGTGATGCGTACGCAATCACCTTCTCGTTTTGCATCAATACCGCAAGTCTATCTTAGAATAGACACTGGACCCTTGTAGTTGATCGAATAAATCGTCGATCCTTGGGAGTGGATAATGATTCTTCACCGTCAGCTTGTTTAATTCCCAATAGTCGATGCACATCCGAAATGACCCGTCTTTCTTTTTGACAAACAAGACCGGAGCTCCCCAGGGTGAGGAACTGGGTCTTATAAATCCCTTGTTGGATAGTTCTTGCAGTTGCTCCGACAACTCTTTCATTTCGGAAGGAGCTAATCGATAAGGTGCTCGTGCTACAGGTACAGCACTAGGCATCAATTCGATTTTGAATTCCACTTGTCGAGTCGGTGGAAGACCCGGTAATTCTTCAGGAAATACTTTAGGAAAATCTCGAACGATTGGTACGTCCTCAAGTCGCTTCTCCCCCGACTTGTCTTCAGTCTCCTTCGTAGTAACATGTGCCAAAAAGACATGATTTCCTTTTAACAAATATTTATGAGTTTTGGTGCACGAAATGATGTTCAAATGAGTCTCGTTTCTCTGATTACTTCAGTCACCATAGATCAATAAGGTTTCATTTCCCCAGGGGATACGAACAATCTTCTCAGCACAATCGATAACAGCGTGGTACTTTGACAACCAATCCATGCCGATTATGACGTCGAAGCTACCAAGTTCTACGGGCATTAAGTTGATGTTGAATGGATGGTTTAAGAAGTTTAATGTACAACCTCGGATGATAGTGTTTATCCCAATTATCTTTTCGTCGGCTAGTTCGACATCATAAAAATGATCCAACGTAGTTGGTGTGATATCAATTAGGGAACTAAATGTAGTAGATACAAAACTTCTATCGGCACAAGTATCGAATAAGATAGAAGCATAGCGGTCGTTTAGAAGGAACGTACCCGTAACGAAGTTGGAGTCCGGGTTTGTTCCCGCATTGCCCACCTCATAAACCTTGGCTGGTGCATTGATGTTCCCGCATAGATTACCACGGTTTCCATTCTTCAACTTCGGGCAGTTTTTCTTGTAATGCCCCTGAACACCACACTCATAGCAAGTGACATCATTTTGAGTTGCTCTGGAGTTCCCATGATTTTTGTTATTATTGTCGGGACCAAAACTCCTACACTCACGAGCCAAATGACCGATATTCTTGCATTTATTACACCTGGGAGCACATGGCCCCTTGTGGTGATAATTGCATTTTGTACACAAGGGCAATGATCCCGTGTACTCCATCTTCTCACCAGACCCAGCAGTGTAAGCTCGCCCAGTATTTTGCCTCTTGTTTTGTTGTTGGTACCCCTGATTGTTCCCAACATTAAACTCCAACTTCCTCTTTTGTTTAGCTTACCTTTCAGTGATAGTGAGAACTTTTTGATCCATCTGATCATTAGCAAACTCAATTGCTTTCTCCATTGTTTTGTGTTGGTATGACATCACATTCCCCCGAATCATGTTAGGAAGTCCGCCAACATACCTCTCAAATTCATCCGATTCCTCAGGAAACATCCTCCCACACATAAGTGCAAGTTCCTGAAAACGTAGAGTGTAACTCGCGATATCAGTACCCTTCACCTTTAGGTTCCAGAGCTCAACTTCCAACTTCTTAATTTCACCCCTTGGGCGGTATTTGACTGTCATCATCTTCTTCAGTGTCTTCGAGTCCATGGCATAAGCAACATCTTGAGTAACAACCTTCATGTGGGAGTTCCACCAAGTAAGGGCATTTCCAATGAAAGTGCAAGTAGTGAACTTAACTTGGTTCTCCACAGCACAATTGCTTATGTGGAACACTGATTCCATCTTTTCAAACCATTAGGCCAACACAACTACCCCTTTAGTATCCTTGAAGTTAAGTGGATGATAGTTCAAGAAATATTTGTACGTACACTCACGCAGAGTACGTGTAGTTCCTCTGATTCCCGTGCCAGAATTGTGGCTTCCGTTGCCATGACCATTAGTGCTGTTTCGAAGAGTTTCATGATTAGCAAGTGTCGCGGAAACTCTTTTTGCGATCAGTTGCTCAACAGCAGCAACAGTCATTGGGGCAGCAGTAGCAGCAGCAGCATAGGTTCTTCTCGGAGGCATATTGTTCTAATTCACAACAATATAAAACACGTGAGCTTTCATAAACATCACAACATGACATGGGTACAACACATAAATAACAAGATCACATCACACAGTGATTATATAACATGACTGGGATCACAACACATAGCAAAATTGAGATTGACATGACATAATACAACATATTATATATAACTGGGAAAACATACATGATTGTCTGATACAATAATAGAAAAGTACAAATCCTACTGCCGTGCTAGCTGGGTATAAAACCCATAATACTTAGCCGGCTAACATAATGATAGCTATGAATCTAACCTAAAAAATGTAACTCTAGGCACTACTACCAGCGCCCTCGGGAGCATCTGCACGAGTCTGATCTCTAGCCTGGAGTGCTCGAATCTCTCCTAGAGCCGTCACCAAATGTCCCTGTAATGATGAAACCTGCGCAACCAGCATCGCTATTAAAGACTCCTGTGCATCGATACGGTGATTCTGCATCCAAGTGTGAGTCTTGTATCCTTGAAGCTCATAGTGGACTGCCAAACTAAGTCCCACCGAATGTGCCCAAGCCTCTCGGGATACTAGAGCCTCCTGATCTAACAGTCGTGCAGTCTCATAGTGGTACTGCCTATCATCGAACAATGCCTCAACACTCTGAAATATCCGAGTCTGACAGTCCTGAGTATCCTTTATCACAGCATAGATATCCAGGGTGTCCTGATCCTGAACTGCAGCAAGCTTGGTCACCCTAGTATTTACCCCTTCGAGGGTCGTCGGTGCCACCTCCTCGGCAGCCTCTCTCGAATCTACCCAAGTATCTCTAACACTATAGCCGACCGCCTCGGCTCTTTATCATTTGGCTTCGGCATCCAGAGTGCCGATAAACCCATAATCTACCCAATGACCTCGGGTAGGTCTAGGGGCAGCCGTCAAACTCTCTCCCACCTCATACCTCGATGTGAGAGCAGTCAGACATAACCTCTTACGAGGTGGTAACTCGTCCTCAGAAGTGTCCTCCCTACAGTCGACTGGTGGTATGAATAGTGAGGCTGGTAATGGTGGTAGTGGAGATAACGGTAATGGTAATGATGTGGGTACAGGTAGTGGTAAGTGTTGTGATGATGGTGGAGGTGGTAGTGGTGGTGAGGGAATCTGATGTAGTGGAGATGATAGTGGAGATGGTGGTAGAATAGGTAAGGCAAGAAGTCTCTCGACCTCCACCTCAGATGGAAATGGTACAGGTGTCTGAGGTCTGACGGACATCCTAGCCATGTGCCGTCTAGGTGATGGTACATGTGTAGGTGTAGCCTCATCAGTCTTAAATACCTCTGTATCCTCAGCTGAAGGAACAAGGTCAATAACAGGTATGGCAGGAGAGTCGGCCAGAGCTAGGTGCTCCTCCTCCTTGTCATCCTTAAAGGGCTCCTCATCCTCATCATCCATGTCATCATCATTATCGTCATCATCGGAGGGCTCATAATAATCATCCCCTCCATCAGCAGGATAATCAGCATGATCCTCCTCGGGGTCCTCCTCCAGATCCTCTTCCGGATCGGAGTCCACCTCATAGCCTAGTAATAGGGCTACGGGTGAGGCATCAGCAGGTAGAGGCTGGTCCTCTATGGGTGCCTCATCATCGGATGGTACT
>BQNB010069534.1:0-33455 GCA_026074375.1 Tanacetum coccineum | reverse complement strand
ATATATATATATATATATATATTTAAAACGCGCGAGTAATTGCAAAACGGATAGATTGAAAAAGGATTTGAGTTATATAGCTTTAAGATTGTTTAATTTATAATTATACAGTAAACCGATACATAAACGAAAGTTATACTTTTACAACAATGCAACTAGTTTAGTTAAAAGTCGTAAAGAAACACTAAATTATAAAATATTATTTTATAATTCTCGACTGGAAGATAAGGTCATAATTTTTGTAAAAGCTTTACAAACATCGTTTACACGATTCGTAACTTTAAAACGTGCGTTCACTTTTATACGAGAACTGTTATTAAGTAAATTGGTGATTTCTCGAACGCATGTCGAAGCGTTTTGTTTCAATTATTTCTCACATTTCCTATATAATACTTGCAAAGTATTATATACCGCAATTATTTATTTAATTGGTTTCTTTTGGTTATATAATTCACGGTATGAATTATATACTTGTTTATTTTCCATATGTAATATATACAGACTATATTAGATACGTTGTGTTTACTTTTCGATTTATTTATTTAACCAACCACCAAACTATTTAAACTTGGAAATCTAAATCTTTATCTACGTGTCGCGTTGATGTAGCTATCCATCGGGAAACCTAAATTCATTATCCTAGGCTAGTGGGACGTAGCAGTTAAGTTAAGCTGCAACTTCTTGATCGAGCCGCTTCGTCTTCCGTTCGTGTGTTGCATATTAGATACCTATCTGTCAATCGTTCTTCATCATCAATGTGAGTTTATAGCCCCATGTTTTACTCTTTTTATATATATTTTGGGGTGAGAACATGCTTGTTTACAAATGCATTTATATGGTTGATTACCTGTTTGGTTTATATACTCATTTATACATCTCGCGAGGAGATAGAATACTTGGTTTAGTTTTTGAACGTAAACACATACTATACTTTTATGATTACGAATTAGCTCAGGTTGTATGTTCTAAAGTGATTCAATGCTGAGGGTGTCCAGGTAGGGGCATCCGGTGTCGGCACACGTAAAATAATTCAATACTGAGGGTGTCCAGGTGGGGGCATCCGGTGTAGGCACATGTAAAGTAATTCAATGCTGAGGGTGTCCAGGTGGGGACATTCGGTGTAAGCACATGGCTATTATTTCTGTTAGCGCATCAGTTTCATGAGCTTAGAGTTATCGTAAACATTGTTTTATACTCACATGGATAATTACTGTGCCTTGAATAAAGTGGCAATACATACTTGAAACATTTTCCTAATATATATATAAATATCTTACATGCTTTGAACAATTGTGGTTCAACGTTCATACGTACATTTTTGTGACTATTTGGGAAACATACAAGGTTTGAAATGGTCATGCATACTATACAACTATTTGATTTCTACAAATCATACATACATTTTGGAAGGACATTTAAGGATTTAAATGATCATACACACTTTACAGAACTTTGGTTCAACATTTGTATTTACAAAAACCTATGAACTCAACAACTTTAATGTTGACACTTTTAAGCATGTTTTTCTCAAGTGAATTAGATGCTTGGATTATCTGATGTGCATTGGAGTCTAAATTGACAAGATTCCAATCATGGATTTCTACTTACATACAAATGATCAAATTTCGTTGTATTACTTTCAAGCTTTTTATGGTGATGCAATGATGGGACCAATGTTATATCAATTTCCAGAAAATCAACGAGATTACTTTTCAAACGACACATTTAGAGGTCGTTCTCTTGTATCTAGCGCTGTGTATTATGAAGTAACGCCCCCGGACACATTTCCGCTGCGACACAATTTTGGGGGTGTTACAGCCTGGATCATAGAAATGACAAAGACAACCTAAGTTTGCGTTCCCATAACGGTCAACTTCCCAATCATCCCTACTTACACATACTTTTACAAGACAAGTGGTGATATCGACCACTTTTATACAAAACTATACATCGTTGCTTTTTACCACACATCAACGAATAATCGATCCTTCAAGTAGTTTATCGGTTTAAGTTCAACGAACCGACTATCTATCTTTCCTTCTCTTTTTTGTTGTGGTTTTCTATTTTTTTATTTTTTTTATTTTTTTTCATAACATAACAATACGAATCTCGGTGTAATTTCACCGTCTTCACCATCATAATTCATCCGGATAATTTTTCTTTAAACACTTTATCTTCGGACATAATACATAATCGTGAAAGTAGCAAGATACACGAGCTACATACTTCTACATTCCCATTGCATTGTGCAATTTCTCGACCTACCGGAGATAGAAAATTTTACTTTGACACAGGAAATACAAAACTTTACTCAAAAGCAATTAGCAACTTTGATTAAATAGGCTTAATCTACAAGGTAGGCTAAGGTGTAAAAGTGTAACGAAGAAAACATTTGGTGTGGAAAAGACATGAATGGCTCAACAAGTTTTTTTAGGGTATCTTTACTCTTATAGTGAGAGTAAGCAAAGGGTTTACGGGGGTAAACTAACCAGTGTAGTTAGTTAATATCACAACATATAGGCTTTTTGGTGTATTTCTAGAAATTTACCAATTAAACATGTTACTCCATCTAAGTCCATAGTACTCATTATTGTGGTCTCGAGTGATATACCAAGCCAAGTTCTAAAGTCCACTACATCACCAACACACTTATAATTGTTGGGATTAAAAGCCTTCTTAATACTGCTAGTATTACTGCTGCTCATATCAGAGTTAATGCTGCTCAGTTGTGTTAGTAATGCTCAAGAACTTTAAAGAAAAATGCTAAGTGTTTACTACTGCTAGTATACAGTTAGTACTGCTAGTGTAAAGTTACTACTGCTAGTGCATATTACTCCTCGGGATCTGACTTAGTAACATATCCGGGTGACTCAGCAGTAGGTGAATCAACAGGAGGTAATGGCTGCTCCTCAGCTGGAAACTCATGCTCATCCTCCAATGGTATATACTCAGGGTATATAGGCTCTGGCACGTAGTCAGGATCATGTGCTTGTACGAACATAGGCTCACGCTCATCCTCGTCCTGAGGAACTGGCGGTGTCTGTGGATCCTCTGGACCTGGTATGTAATCAGGTGACGGTGGGGCTACTGGCTGTATAGGGAGTCCGTCATATCCTAATACGATGACCCGTGGAATGCCTCCCTTAGATATCTCCTCATCGTCGGCTCCCCAGAAGACTCTGCCTGGCTCAGAATCGGTATAGACGGAAGTGTAGGTAACCGCAGATGACGCAGAAGACATGACTGCTGCAAAAGCAAAAATAACTTATATAAGTATTTCTTATAAGAGAGATCGGTATGTTATGTCTATAAGCTTTAATTATAAGAGTGATCTCTATGTTATATCTATAAGACTCTTATAGTACTATACGTAGTATAATTTATATACGCATATATCAATCATGTAAGCACTTAGTAACCTACTAATGCTAAAATAGTGTGTATCATGTAAGCATATATGTGCTAGATGCAAACAAGTAATGCATGTATGTCCCGTGCAAATCCCATTTGTGAAAACAACGTTTGAAAATGGTTATAGTCCAGACAAAAACTTTTGACCTGGTTCTCTATAACCTTGGCTCTGATACCAATCTGTAACACCCCTAAATCTGGGTCGCAGCGGAATGTTGAATATCCGAGGGCGTTACTTCATAGATCAATAACACAAGATATGAGAACGACCACTAAACGTGTCGTTTTAAAAAGATACATTGGATTAACAAAATACTTGTTCATTACATAAGCTCATGGCTTCAAATTGTTCAACAATATAAGTAAAGATTTCGGTTTATAACAAATGTTCCCAAAATGTAATACGCCCCAAATCTTTAGTACTGACTCTTCCAAAGAGTGACCCCCAATGTATCTTGGCACCTCGTGCCTTATTGACCTGAGAAAAACATGCTTAAAACGTCAACATAAAGTTGGTGAATTCATAGGTTTATGTAAATCAATAGTAGGACCGCAAAATTTCCAAGTGTATGATTAAGCAACAAATGCAAACATCATAAAAAGTAATTACGTTTTTCTAAGCTCATGACACTGAAGCTCGACATGTATGAATGCAATAAATTGCCAATAAATGCCCGTGAATGATGTTCTAACCCGCAACATCCCAAATCTGACATGGTATACGTTTGTTGTCCGGCAACCCGGCACAGTGAGCGCTACTCACCCAAACGGGGATGTCAATCCCAAATAGATCTATTTATAACATCCGCCTCACAATCATAGTGATTTAACAGTGTTCATGAATAAAGGGCTCAGTAGGTTATCGCTACTTAGGCAAACGACGTAATCATGATAATATGTACACTTCTCCAATTTGTAAAACAAAGCATTTCTCACCCCGAAGGATGTAAATCGATTTTAAATAATTGTAAAAACAAAGGGCTATGAACCACCTTAGTAAATAGTCCCTCAGAAAATAAAATATATTCCAAGTATTGCAAATGAATCACACCGTCAAATACATAAGTAAATACGGTCAGTCTTTCGTCCACAGTTTAGCTAAAAGACTCAAATTGTAGAAACAACAATAAACTGCTAGTTTTATAAATACGGTTTCACTTGTTGTGGTGGTGCCACATTTTTTTGATGTGTATTTATATTCACTTGATGGCTCTTGGGAAGGTATACGATTTCACACATTCTTGTATACGTATAAAAGTTATTAATAAATATTCGTATTTATTAAATCGTAGGTTTACTTGTATAACATCCGAATATAATTCGTCCGATTTGCTAAGTGTTCATTAAATTCACTTTTGTTTATAAAATAACCCTTAGGTTTTCCATAATTACCAAAACAGGCCCTAGGTTTAATAAATATATACTATTTACATTTTTAAACCTTTAAGTTTTAAAGTTTACACATTTAGTCCTCCAACTTTCCAACAATTATACTTTTAGTGCTTATATCCTCAAACAGTCTTTTAAGTTCCAGAGTTGTCAAAACAGCCCCTAGAATTATAGGAAAACTGTTTTTGACAGTTTTGACCCTCAAGTTTACAAAGTTACACTTTTAGCCCCTTAACTTGTAAAAGTCACATTTTTAGTCCAAATAAGTTCTAATAAGGGACAATATGTTTCATTTGACTCCAATAAGCCACGTAAGCTGTGCCAGCTTATAAATAAGCTCGGATGAGTTTATTTAGGCTTATTGGGCCTTATTTGGCTCGCTAAAGCCCATTAAGCAAAATAATGGCCTGAATTAGTTGTCAAAGATACCTAAGTCCTTATTAAGCTTATTTAAGTTATAAAATTAATTTGGCTTATTAATAAGCTCGGATAAGCTTGTTTGGGCTTATTGGACTCATCGGCCTAACAACCCTTACCCGAAAAGTTAAGAAAAGGGTTCATTAGGGTTTCCTTATTGATTCCAACTTGTTTTCTATCTTATTTAGCTTATTAGGGTCTGTTTTCTGTTTAGCTTATTAAATAAGTTGTCACGCTTGTTAATGGGGCTGTTTATGGCCATTATGGACCTCGGTAGGCAATTTGAGCCATTGTCTTGTTCCTTTAAAGAAATACCCTTAGGTTTTCATCATTTGCAAAAATAGTCCTTATAGTTTAAGATAGAATATTTACCGTTTACACCCCTGAGTTTCCATATTGATACGTTTAGTCCCTTTATTTTACGAAAATACATTTTAGTTTCTTATGAGTTCCAAATAGTCCCTTAAGTTCAGGAATGTCAAAAACATTATTATTAATACACAAGCAGTATTAACAATATGCTAGCAGTACTAACTCTGCTAGCAGTACTAACTTCTTAAGCCTGACAGTATTAACTTCTAATTTAGCTCGTATCATAAAACCCATTAGTGAGTTACAAATTCGTTAGAGTTTGTTTGAGTTCGTGTTGGACACAAGAAAGTTCAGGATTGTCAAAAACATTATTATTAATACACTAGCAGTATTAACAATATACTAGCAGTACTAACTCTGCTAGCAATACTAACTTCTGCTAACTTATTTCGACATATCCCAACAACCCTAGTTCGCATATACTATAGTGTACAAATCCTTTATTGAGCAAAACGAGTTGGTAAGTATTATGATACGTGACGTAAAAGTGTTTCCATTTCCAAACAGGTTATCAAACCTTTCGGTTAAATATTTTACGTGTACATGTCATAATTAAACATTCATGCTTATACACAAGATCTTTGTTACGTGCCTTATGGCTTTTGGTTCACCACACAAGTCTATATATGTTGTATATTGTGAGACGTAGACATGGGTTGTGTCATGCTAGGCACGACCCATGTTTAGCTTTTTAACACATAATAACCGTGCCTTATGACACATGAAGCAAACATGAAACTTGAATATGAACGTAGGCTAAGA
Organism: Tanacetum coccineum; assembly: GCA_026074375.1. Classification (NCBI taxonomy): domain Eukaryota; kingdom Viridiplantae; phylum Streptophyta; class Magnoliopsida; order Asterales; family Asteraceae; genus Tanacetum; species Tanacetum coccineum. The sequence goes on along the minus strand of BQNB010069534.1, from coordinate 27,104 downwards.
CACTTACAAGGGTCCTAGCTTCTTGAACGTGTATGTATGCGAGCAATGTGGCAACCTACGTATGTAAAACACGATCAATAACCAATCCCTAAGCTTCAAAGCTTTGTAAATACCAAACCCTAGCTCGTGTAACCCTTTTTATAAACTTTCATGACAACTAGAAGTGTTTGTGGGTCCGAATGAGATCAAGGGAGGTGTTTGTTTGCGGTTTGAAGCTCGAACACAAGAAATAAATATGGGTGTAGTTGTTTGAGAGTGTTTAGGGTGTATGTGAGTTTTCAAGAGTGTAAAGTGGTAAGTATACATGAGTATTTATAGGCAAAATGTCTAGTTACATATTCCTAGTCCTAAAACCAACCAAACCGTGCCCTATCTACTAGTGGTTTTGTGGTTTTGGTTAATCACACATAGTTTTGTTAAAACCACAAGGTACTATTCTTAATTACAAGATATATGTACAAGATATGCTTAGATACTTGAAATCTTATGATTTGTGTGTGTGTCTTGTGTTTAGCCGGTTATACAAAGGAAAAGAGAAGCCAAATGGTTATTAACCATTGTGTAATAGATTAGTGGGGGACATTTAGGACTAACATTAATTAATGGGAGTTTGTACAGGTACTTAGCAATATCATGGAAGATTTCTAGGTGATTTGTGTGTACATATGTATGCCGTGGGTTTTCATAGGGAAGGAAGGATCCAAAGTGATCTTTAACCCATGTGTATTAGCTAACTAGAGACATGTTGTACAAATCTTAATTAAACCTAGATGTACATTGTACTTAGTGTAAGATTTAAGGATTTTCTAGTTATTCTTGTCCCATAATTCGGCTCTAGTGGGTATTTAACACAAGAATTGATTTAATTTTGTGTTAAGGTTTTAAAAGTGGGTATTGGTTTGAGTCTAGGTAAGTGTAGGTATTTCCGGGGTATGTCCAAATGTATTTTATTGCGAAACGTAACATTTTTACGTGACCAATAAAATAAAATACGCAAAGTACATAATTATCTTCTTAATAATTATATATTACTTGGTTGATGTAAACCTTAATTTATTTGACGACCGTCTACATTAATTGATTTTTTTTCTAGTCTACGCAATTAACCTAAAAGCAATTATTAAAAGTAACGCGTATCAGACTAAAATAAATAGTGACGGATAATAAATGTCGTACAATGACATGAAAATAAGAAATGTTACAAAAATAAAGTGAAACCCTAATTTGATGATTCTTGAAAACCTTAGAAATCAATGAAGTTAACTTTGGAATCACCTTAATCAACCTTGAAATCAAATCTTGTATGCTTGCATTATGAGAAAATGGAAGAAATAAGAGATGATAGGGATGGTGGTGATGTCATAGCTAGGGAGAAAAGGGAGGAGAGAAAGGTGAAGATTTTTGTTGCAAGGAGGTTATGAGAAACCCTAAGTTGGTGAATGATATGTATTTATTGATGAGTTTATGGTTTTAGGGTAATAGAGGGTTGACTTGTCAATAGTACACACACTAGTCAAGTGTGTGTGTTGGTGTCGTGGGTTAGTAGGAGCCAAAGGGAGGGTGCACAACTTTGTGAGCTAATAATTATTTTCATGAGCCATGGTTTAATATTTACTAGTTGGTAAAAGGATCAAATGAGGTCAAAGACTTACAACATCACATTCCATTGTCTAGTGTAAGAGTTAGGCTTAAAAATGACATATAGAGATGTCATTTTCTATTCTTACATAACATGTGAAAGCTTGAGATTTTGAAAAGAAACCAAAAGATGCTTTCTTATTTGATTTAGGCTATGAACCAAAATTGAAAGAGAGTAGGAATCAAAATTTCGAAATTTTGGCATCAATATTAATAATAATTGATATTTTGGGTCTACATGCAAAGGTGGTAGATTTTTGAAGTTTCGTTGGACATAAAATGCTAAAAACACGAGACGCACGCGAAAAACATAAAAATTGCAAATGTAAGTGTATGTAAACTACGTAAAACTATAAAATGATTAAATCAAGAATAATATGAGTGGACTAAGCTTAGTCCGGAGTCAGAACGTGTCTGATAATGTTTTTCAGTTTTACGCGGGATAACTTTCTGATTTTAGGTCAAATTCAAACGTAACGTATAAAAGTCAAAATAGTAAACGAAAAAGTTAAAAATAATAACCTGAACTTTATGGGGTGTAACACGCTGAACCTGCCAGAAAACGAACTAGCAGTAGAAGAGTAATCAAGAAGAAAGTCACAATTTCTGCAGATGATAATATCATTCCTGAACCAGACGTTGCTTTGGAGTTAGGAAAATCTATAAGCTTAACTGAAGCTGCGGAAGAGGAAGCAGCAAGGCAAGTCCATGCTACTCATGCTAGGATTGTGACTGAATCTGTCCCTGAGCCTACTACTCATGCTAGGATTGTGACATAACCTGTCCTCGAGCCTGCCAAAAGAAGACCATCAGGTATTGCTTTCAGAGATACTTCTAGTGTGTCAAAGAAGAAGTCTCCTGGTCCATCTTAGAAGCTCAAGGGTGTTCAAACTTTAACTCCTGAAGAACAACTTGCTGCTAACACAATGAAAGCACTCAAAAAAAGTAAGAAAACCAACAGAAGACAACTAGGTGCTGGTGGCTCAAGTGAAGGAACTGGTGTTTCATCAGAGGTTCCCGATGAGTCCATAGTCATCCTTTCTACCTCAAGTGAAGGAACTGGTACTAAGCCAGGGGTTCCCGATGAGGAAAAAGTTACTTCTGAAGCAAATGTCATACTTGATTGGGGATCAAAACAAGAGAGTGAATACTTTGAAGAAGAAGATGATGATGAAAATATTGATTGGGTGGACACTGATGAAGAGGAAGAGAAGGATGATAACGATGATGACTAAAGCATCGATCTTGAAAAGACAAACAATAAACAAACTGACGATGAATTTGTGCATTGTGAAGAAAATGTACAAGGTGATGATGAAGAAACTGATGATGAGTTAGTACATGCTGATGAACAAGTGAATGAAGATGAGGATGAAGAGATGAAAAATGCTAAAGATGTTGACACGGGAAATGGTGATGAAGAAATAACTGATACGACAAAGGTAGATGCTGAAAAGATAGAAGTGGAAAAGGATGATATCAAGAAAGTTGAACTTCCTCCAACAAGCTCTAGCTTATCTGTATCTTCAGGGTTCGGTAATAAATTCCTTAACCTTTCTCCTAATACTTTTCTAATTGGTATTGTTAAAGATACCACAAATGCTGAGATTAACTCTTTATTGGACGTTCAAATTCAATAAGAGATACCACATATCCAGTCTCCATATGTACTTACTGTACTTTTTTTTGTGATTTCTGAGCCCTCAGTCCTCACACTAATACCAGAGACTCCTTCAGTAGCTCTTGCAACAACTCTTCTACCCCCTCCATCTATCTCCACCAAATTACATGTACTACTGCAAACAAAAACACCTATCCCTACACCACCAATCACCACCGAAGCTCCACCTGCTATAACAATTCCTGATCCACTCCTTGCGATTATTCAAAGAGTATCCGTTTTAGAGAAAGATGTTCAAGAGTTAAAAGAGGCTGACAATAATACAACACTCCGTGCTTCACTTAAATCTGAAATACATTTAGCTGTTAATGCATTTCTTGGATCCAGTCTGGGAGATGCACTTCAAAAGGTGCTTCAGAAACATATGGAAGAACTGATCCAGAAGTATCCTCAGCAAGTTAACTACAAGGAAATGATTGAAGAGTCCGTGCAAGCAAATATTATTAATGAGGTCAAGAATCAATTGCCAAAGTTTCTACCCAAGGTAGTTTCTGACTTTGCTACTCTGGTGATTCAAAGCACGGTAAAAAATGCACTTGAGAAGACTCCACTCCCTATAGCTCAATCCTGCTCTCAAGCTCCATCTTCTCTTAAAGCAGTAGAGTCATTATCTGAATACGAACTAAAGATGATTCTCTTTGACAAGATGGACAAAATTCGCTCCTATCTGACTCATGACAAGCACCAAGACTTATTTGATGCGTTGTTGAATTCAATACTTCTTGATGATGCTATTGCACGTGGTTAAGTAGATCCAGAGAAAGTTCTGAGAAAAAGAGATCGTGATGATGAAAACCCTTCAGCTAGACCAAACCAAGGTAAGAAGACCAAGAGAAGTAGAACCAAAGAGTCTGAGCCATTAAAGAAATCATCTACTTTCGAAGAATCATCTAAAGGTAAATCTCCTGCTAAAACCTCTAAATTTGGCAAATCTGTGACTGCAGAAAAACCTGTAAAAGAACCAGCTTTTGAGATGACCTCTGATGACATTGAACAAACTATTGATGATGTGGCTAATGATGTTGATCAACCACCTAATGACTCAACTCAGACTAAGGACAAAGATCCAAAGAAAGTTTGGTTCAAACAACCTCCAAGGCCTCCTACTCCTGATCAAGAATGAAACAAGCATCAAGTTGTAGTTGATCAACCTGAATAGGCTTGGTTCAACAAAATGGTGTCTGTTGTAAATGATCCATTCACATTCGATGAACTGATGGCCACTCCGATTAATTTCTCCATGTATGCTATGAATCGACTCAAGATAGACAATCTTACTCAAGCACACTTAGTAGGACCAGTCTACGAGCTATTGAAAGGCACATGCACAAGCAACATTGAACTTAAGTACAATATGGAAGAGTGCTTCAAAGCATTAACCGACAAACTTGATTCAATCCAGAAGGAGATCGTTGCCCCTTTAACTTGACTTAGCCTCTTCCCATGAAAGGTTGTCTAGGCCGTCTAATCGTTGCTGCTGAATACTTCTTCAACAACAATTTAGAATTTATGAAATTATCAGATCCTGAAAAGAAGCACACTATGTCTATCATGAAGACCAAAGCAGCTCGGTATGAGATTATCAGAATTAAAGACATGGTCCCTACGTTGTGGAGTGCTGCCAAAGTTGGGTATAACAAAGATGCTGAAAAGGAGATCAAGCACTGGGGTGAAACGCGTCAGCTTTGGTATAGATATCAGATAAACAAAGTTTCCAAGCATAATGTCTACTCTACCCAGAAGATTTTAAGCGTGGTCAGTGTGAGTGTCAAGAAACTAGATGGTGATAGTTACTTGGAAAATATTACAGGGTGAGAAGAGCTGATCATCAAGTATACAAGTTTAAAGAAGGTGACTTCATTGATCTACACTTGAACGAAATTGAAGACATTCTTCTTCTTGTTGTTCAACACAAGTTATTCTAACTCGACGAGAGTGATATTGTTGACCTTATTATGGCCCTTCGTATGTTCACTAGAAGTCTTATCATCAAAAGACGTGTTGAGGATCTCCAGCTTGTTATAGAGAGTTACCAAAAGAAACTTAATATCACCGAACCTCAGAAGACCTTTCTTGGAATCGAATTCAAAGAACTCTACACTCAATCATATAAACCACCAGGGGTAATCTATGAATACTTGAACAAACAGAAAAGAGTGATGCGAGCTGATGAGCTGTACAAGTTCTCAAACGGAACACTCAAGACTGTTCTTGACGAACTTCATCATAGAATACTCAATTTTCGCTTGGGATACAACAAAGAGATGAATATGAGAAAGTGGTCACCAGTAGACAGAAGGATATCAGAGCTTTTGGTCTAACTCATTGACAAGAAGATGCGAGAAAAACGAATCATTAGGAATCTGGAAAGATTGGTTGGTGCTCGGGAACTCGAGATGGTTTACTGACTGATGACATGAACCGAATGATCGTCAGGTCCAATCTCAAATATTATCTTGTGAATAATGTGAATATGTAGCTTAGACATATAAAAATAGACAAGTATACATAGTGTTTGAGTACGAATTTTCTAGAATTTTTCAATAAATTCAAAAAAAATCAAATTAACCTACTCAACACTATCTATAATACCCTCATAAATTGTGGGGGCTTTAAAGTGTTCCTAATAAGGCTTGTTAATAATCAGAACATTTCTCTACCCAAACAGTTTTTCAAACATATTTGAATCAATTGATATCCAAAATATCAAGAGATTTGACATTTTTGATAAGGAGAAAAAATATGATTAAAATATATGGCTATAGATGTGATCTTAAGGACTCAAGTGCAAGCTTCACCCTTTATGTGCTAAACATTTTTGAATATCGACGCACGTGTTGAGGGGGAGCATTTCTAAAAAGTAAAAACTATCGAGGTATAAATGTTTTGACTTATGTCACAAGTACTTTGATTCAGTTTTTCAAATGGTTTTAAGGCTATAAGAACAGTACCAAAAGAACGACCATGTAATTAATTAAAGTTATAAGGTGGTTAAGATTAGGTATTCATTCCCATGATCCAGCCAGAACAGGTGGGATCTACCTAGGGACATTTCATTAGATAGAATAGAAGTCCTTAGGTATGATACAAAAGGAGTAAAAGTGAGAAAATGGAATAATGCAGACTAAGACATAACTAACACTGGAATAAACCCAACAAGGTGTTAGTGATGAAGTCTTGGTAAGCATTGAAGGGTTTGAAGAATAAAAAAGAAATGTAAAGATAAAGGGTGAAAAAAAAAGAATCCCTCCTTACACTTATGCATAAACCGGGTCAATACATATGCTATTAGAAACACTAAGCTGTTGTCTGGTATTGAAGATAGTCATCATGGACCCAGTTATGCAATGCACAATCGTCTCTAGCTACTCAAGGTCTCTCAAAAGACTCTTGTTTCATTTCTTACGGGGATAAACGCATTTCTATCGACTTTCTCACTATGAGTTAGTTGATATTGAAAAGGTGGCAGTCTGCTCCAGCCTCCGATTACTAAAACCAAAGTGCACTATCGAGTCTAGAGCCATAAAAGAAATCATCTATAAATCTCATTATGACACTAATTCAAAATATACTTGTTAAATCACACACAGTGAAAACAAGAAATATATTAAGAGTCCTACGCATTATCCTTGTGATATTGCCAGAACATCAGAGCGATACTTAAGTATTCATAGTGACGATGGAAATCCTTTCAGAGCCAACATTAAACAAGCTCTACGGTAGGTGACTTGTGAGATCCTACATGGATCAAACTTGTGATACTGGATATCGACTCGGTCCAGCTTATGAATTGACAAATTAATTTTGAAAAAGATAAAACTGTTGGTGTGTTGTAAAACCGTTTGCATCTTAACACACCGACTGCTTTTCCAAAAACAATTTTCAATCTTATGTCCATGGGAAGCCTCACAAGGGTATCTGTACATAGGAAAGCTGAACACGAATTGACGACTCAATCGGGAAGATAGTAACTTATCGATTCACTCTTACTGTGTTGTCTGCTTTGAGATGCTCTGGTAATGAGAACGGCTAGTACAGCTGCGAAACCCTATCAAGGAGATTCTCTTCAATCCTACCTGATCACAGGCAGTATTTATACTGATTAACGGGGAGCCGTGGTTATTGCAACCATATTCGACAAAGTGACAAAGACACTTTCGTCCATATATGTTATTTATCACTGACTCATTCATGCAGGTTTCCTGACGGCGAAAGTAGTTAACCGATGACGAGTTAAATTCATAAGCCACATGCTCATACCAGGTCAACATATGTAAAGATATTATGAAAGCTAAAGTACATGTTTCAAGATTTCCACTACTCTAATACCGTACGTCTTCCTTGAAGTGACGAAGTATTAAAGTTAAAGAATTTCAAGAGAGATGAATATACAAGATTTCAAGACAAAGAAGGGTATGAGCATGTCGGTCTAAAAGTCACAAGTTCACAAGAAGGTAAAGATTGCAAGATGGCGAAAAGATATTATGCTTGGTTGATGACCTCAAGAAGCTCAAGATCACATACAAGTCAAGTTAAAGAAACAAGCTCACGCCTAAAAGTCTAAAGATAACTACTTCACATTCACAAGATAAAGATCAAAGAAATCAATACTATGAGCAAAGATTGAAGACATTCTTAGAATGTTGAGCTTAGGATTTTGTAAATTGGAGTGACCTCCCTTGGGGGGAGATTGTTAGAGATACAAAAAAGTATCAGTCACTACCAATATTCGTTAAGTAGCTCGTAGTATAATATTTAGAACTTAACTAAGCTAACCGGGTCAACATAAGATGCCCCTTATGTTGACCACGTCTCATGTAAGGGTATAAATACCCTTTCTATGCCATAGAAAGGGTGATTGGTTCATTTCATAATACATTCTTCCTTTCTCTCTCTAAGTGTTCCAACCCACTCTCTCTCTATAGATTTCTTCACTTCTTTTAATATATTGTTGTATGTTTGATATCCTATAAATATCGCCTTCCCGCTAAAATTCTTAAAGAGCTAGAAGCAATTAGGAACTTTAAACAAGGACCTAATAAAATTTTACACTGCTCATGTGAAAGATTCACGGAGTCTCTCTTCAATTTCCCCGAACATAAACTGAACGATCATGAGCAGTTACGAATCTTTTATCAAGGTTTAGATACCGAAACCCGACGTAAGGCTGATTTTAAGGGACCAATTCCTAGCATGACACCATCAAAAGGAATCAAAGCTATTGATAACATCAAATAGTTAATACATTTTAATATCAAAATCCCTTTGAAAATGCTTATAAACATGTTATAAATGCCTGAAAATGTTACTTAATTGTTTGTTATTAGTTTTCAGGGACTAAGTGAGCATTTTAGCAAAAGACAAGGGATTTGGACAAGAAATGCACTAAAGTGAAGAGCCAAAGGCACTTTACGGCGTAACACCCTCGAGGAATTACGTCGTAACATCTTATAACAAAGAAATGAGTCATCACACCCTTTACGGCGTAAAGAGTCTCCAAGATTACGCCGCAACATTCAAATCTACAAGAGATGATATATCTGACTCAGCGTTATGACATAACATATGCGACAGGGTTACGCCGTAACACCATTTTATGTCTAGAAGATTAGTTGATTACGTAGCAAGATTACGGCGTAACATCCCATAAGGGTTACACCGTAAACCTTTCGAAGCCTATAAATAGAGCCCTCATCCGGTTTATTCAGCATCACTCACTTTCACCACTTTACACACAGTTCTAAGGGGTGAACCAAACCCCCAAGGTTCGAGGCATTTCATCAGAAGGTCCAAGGGAGAAGTCACTTATGCAATTATTGTATTTAATCGTTCATTTCATCCACTGTAAGAATTATGATGATTCAATCCAGGTTTTTATTCATTAATTCTTGCATTGCTGTTACCATGAGCGGCTAAGCACTCCTAGTGCTGGCCTAACCATGTATCTACTATTGTTATGATTATGAATTATGGTTCTGTTAGATATCCTTATAGCCTTTCATTGATACTCTTGTTTTGGTAGTATAGAGGGTGGCTTAGATCTTGTTAATCCCGATATTAGACTTACCATGTTGAACTTAGGATTAGTGGGGTACTAGGGTAGCTTGACATCTATCCCTAGTTGATATTCGTCAAAAACCCTATTCATAATATATATATATATATATATATATATATATATATATATATATACGTAAGCAAACTATCATACAAATTATTTTTAGGAAAGAATAAAAAGTAATCAACACGGGTATCGTTCTCCTCGGTGAGAGGTGAATGGAAATTCACGCTAATGTCGCAAATCGAGCTTGATTATCATAAAAGATTTAATTTTGGTTTCTAATCTAATAACGCAAAGGGAAAAACACATAAAGGCAAACTAAACTAAAAATAAAGACATAATTAAAAAAATAACGACAATTAAACATTTAACGGTAAATAAATGACTAACGGACTAACGAAATATTATCAAATAAAACTTTAGAAAATTAAAATGCAAATTTTTAAGCTAAAATGACTAAAATTAATTTTTAGAAAAAGAAAAAATATATATTTTTTGTATTTTTATCATTTTTAAAACTATTTTTAAAGCTTTTAAAACTAAAAATTCAATTAAAACTATTAAATGAAAATCAAAAATTATGAAAAAATTCAGAAAAATACTAAAACTTATTCTAAAGGATTTGGAAGAAAAACTAAAATCACAGCTTATTCCAATAAGCTGTGAAAATTCAATTAAGCAAACAAGCCTAAAACTGAAAATAAGGTTACATATTAAATGTTGTAAAGAGTTAATGAAAAAGACCCAAGGGCGCAGTGGTAGTGTGTGCGTGTTGTGGGGGGGGAGGTCACAGGTTCGAAACCTGTGACTTCCTTTTTGAAAATTTTTTTTTTTCTTTTTGAAAAAGCTAAAATATAAGTAAAAATAAGCTAATTTAATAAAAGGACTTATTACTAAACTTAATAGATAAGCCAGAAGTAAGTTAAAAAAAATGACGAATTTGCTTTTTATAACTAAGTGACTAATACTAAACTGTTTAGCTATTTAAAAACTCAATAAGCAATTACAAAACCTAAATAAGCTAAAACAGGTAAACTACTAGACCTATTTAGCAGTAATGAATAAGAATAAGCAAATCAATTAAGCTGAAAACATCAGAAAGCAATGAAACAGATTGCTTAAAAAGGTCTAGAGAGGAATTTTTGACCAAATTTAAGTTAAGTTTAAGGACAAATAAGCACTCTTAATAAGCTAAAAACTAAAAACAGAATAAAACCTATACTCTAATAACTCAAATAAGCTGAAAATAAGCAAAAAGGATAAGAAATAAGCTAGAAAAGAGGAAATGAAACTTGACAGACTCACTACTTATTTTTGGACCTTTTGAACATGAAGACAGATTTAAAGCTTAAATCCTAGACTCAATAAACAAAGTTAAAAGCTAAATGTTAAAAGCAGATTAAGACCATGACTTATTAAGCCATACAACCTAAAATTAAGCTAAATCAAACACTTAATAAGCTAAACACCTAGGCTGAAACAAACTGCATACTCTTATAACTTTTAGAGCTAAATGAACCATTTCTAAGACTCTAAAATGACTTTTAACAAAATTAAACTTAAAACAGATTAAAACTTATCACAATAAGCTAGACTCAACAAAATTTAAACCTAAGATAAGCTAAAAATTAACCTTAAACCAATAAGCAGTTTTAAAAACTTTAGACTAGCAGACTTGAAACCTTGATAAATCTAACTTGAAACTTTAACAAAACTCATTTTAAATTTTTAAAAACTAACATTTAGACTAATTCAGAGCTAATGAGAAATGATTTGAGAACCAAAGACAGTTTACACCTCATTTGACCCATTTTTATCTCTTAATCCAAACACCCCTTTAGAATCTGAAAATATTATTTAAAGCTAAAATAGACACAAATAAGCCTTAATTCATGAAAACAAATTTAGAACTAAGATATTAAAAGACAATTAAGCAAAATCCTAAAGAAAATAAGCACTAAACAATAAGCTATCTAAAAAGCTATAATAACCAAATAGGGACAGATTATAAGCAAACTTAAACTAACCTATTCTAAGCCATAAACTAAACACATTTAGCAATATTAAGATTGAATAAGCATAGATAAGCAACATAAATAAACAGATAAGCAGTATGATAAGCTAAACAATAAATAAAGCTAAAAATGGAAAATAGAGTGTGTTCCTAGATCCTAGCTTAAACAAGGATCATAAATGCTCAAAGGAGCTTATCTACAAGCTTCAGCTTGTTGAGAACAAGCTGGTGAGGTCTATAAGCCCGTCCATTATTGGCTTATCATCCAAAATATAAGCTGAGGTAATTTGAAAGTGAATTAATGAACAGAAAACTCAGTTAAGCTTATGAGAAAGCTTAACTGAGTAAGACTAGATTATAAGAGCTTATTAACTTCTTAAAACATGAATAAGTAAAATGCATTTAAGTAGAACAACATTTAAAAGACAGAATTGTAGAAACTTGAATTTTATTAAAACTTGAAAGGTTACAATGCTTTAAAAAGAAATTTACACTGAATTTTAAAGATAATAAGCTGAAATTAAGTTACCTACACTACTCTTACTCCTAAGCTAGATGATTTCTTGTGTGAGCTTTCTCCTCTATTTATAGCAGGAAGGGGAAGGTTCTAGGACCTCAGGAGCGTCTTCAAGCATAAATCTCAGCCCTTCAATCATAACAACTTTGAATCCATCCAATTAGAGCCCTTGGATCTCTTACACGTTTTTGGTCCAATCATATTCATCAGGATTGCCAGTGTGGCTACAATAGAGTCAGACGTGTCAGTATAACCTTCTAGAAGAGATTCGTGCGTACGTGGAGAGGTGGATTAACCTGTGAGTGTTACAGGGTAAAAAGGGAGGGAAAAAGGTAAAAGAGATGAACAGTGATTTATTTTTAACCTGTGTTTATATCTTTGACTTGGGCTCGGGTCATTTGATTTGGGTTAAAGGGTTATTGATTGGATTTAGGACTTTTGTATTGTAAAGGGCTTAAGGATTAACAAGTATAAATCTTAATGGGTTGGCCCAGCCCGATAAAATGGGTACGGGTTGGCCCATTAGAGATAAATACGTCTTCGGCTTTGATTTCTCACGCTCTTTTTATTCTCGTGCTCGGTTTTGTCCATTTTGTTTTTTTTTGTCCTTTTGTGATATATCTGTTACCTGCAAGACATAATTAACAAAACACACATATACAATGCATTTTTATGTATTTATCGTTCATTATTGGTCTTTTTAGCTTAATTATAAGAAATAAATGATATGTATTTAAGCACATATCAAAATCCCCCATACTACGCTATTGCCGTGTCCTCACGCAATGTCATAAATACACACTTAGAAAACCAAAAATTTCAACCTCCTTAGACTAATTACCTTAAAAAGTAGCTAAGTGTTCATCTAAGGGGATTAAGAAATCACTAGTTTTGAAAAGCTCTCCGTTTTACCATTTTTATGCATTTATCATTATCATTCATACATATCAAGAAACTCTAAAAGGATAAATTCATCGTCCTTGATTTTTTACCCGCCCAAACCAAGCCTAAAAACGAAATCATTGTTAAATACAAGTTAAGATGCTAACACTACTCATAAATGCAAATTGTGTACGCATAGCTACTTTCCGCTCTCTTATTCCTAAATCCTCTAAAGATTTTATTATTTTTATTGATGACAAATAAATTAAGTCCTTATTTATATAAAGTAAACCCGGTTTAGACCATAATTAGTTTGAAATCCTTTCCTAAAGAGATGATATGGTGAGAATAAGGTCCACATTAAGGTTCTATTTTCGCACGATTTAGGGGTTATCCTTTATATTTCATCCGAAACAACTTAACTACGAGTCCAGAGACGGAGGCTTTATTTAGATAACTTCGGAGTCGAAATTTGGCTTTATTATTATTATTATAGCAACATTATTAAACCTCGGTCCTTTAAACAACTGACACATCGTATGCGAGCCGACCATGGGTCCAGGAGGTCTTATTTTCGACCTCGGTGATGCCTCGGGGGGGGGAAACCCCCTTTTTGTTTTTTTTTTTGAGGCTGACATCAGTTGTGAGCCGGCAAGATGCAGCAAAACCTTTTAATTCATGTACGGAATATTCTAGGTGCTCTCTTTCATTTTGAAACTTGCACATCGGTTGTGATCCGGACAAAGGCAGTAAACCGGTTATCAGCACATATGCTTTTTTTTTTATTATTATTATTACCTCCACCCTTTAAACGACTACCACATCGGTTGTGAGCCGGCAAGAGGTAGTGGTCTTATTTCGGCTTTGGTTTATTACATAACTTATTATTATTATAGCCAAATTTCAAGTCCTGTGGTCTTTTAAAATACCTAGACAACGGTAGCGAGCCGTTAGGAATTGGTAGCCTATTTCCCCACAACACTGACAAAACCTCGATGTGTACCTTAATTTCACCAGAAGGAATCTCTACGAAGTGATTTAAACTAAGAATCGCAAAAACCAAAGCAACTTTACTTTATTCCAACAATTAATAAGTAATGTTTATTAAGCTGGTGTGGAGCAAACAGTCACAATAACCTCTTATGAGCTCTAAGGAGATCGCCATATACTCCCCGTTAAGCACTAACATTTATATTTACTCTATCATTTTTGTGTTCTTTGCAAAATTCTTAACGTTAGAAGCTCCTCTAGCTTAGTCTCGAAGCTAAGGGGAAAGCTAGAGTTTAAAAACTGAGGTCAAGTCAAAAGCTACCTCAGTTCTACGGGGCCTACTCTCTTTCTATTTTAAATATTTTTCATCATTTTCATTATTTTTCATGCATTTTATTTATTCTATTTATTATAATATATAATATATATATCTAATAAACACAATAAAATTTTAAAATTTTGTATCCCAAAAGGGGTTTGCGGCGGGTAACACAGCCAAGCACAGGTAAGGGATAATAAACGGGCCAGAGAAAGTCCCCCCCGGGGTTAGAATGGTACATTGGCATCAATGTTCAAGAGAGAATGTCAGGTTGTGTTGAGACCAATCTTAGGAACGAAAACAGGCAAATGCAAAAAATTCCAAGAAGTGTGAAAGGGGAAAACTATAGAATGATATATGAAGTAATATATCTATATAAGATCAGGATTGAGTATTCCAAAATAAGCAGAACGATCGAAGGACCTAGTATGAATGGGAGGATTGGAAAACAAGCCGGGTCTTCGCATGATACATACGGTGAAACCTTGCAAAAACGGCTGTAGCGAACTCACACCAAAATGAAAGAAGTCACCCAGCCGAACCACTTTAGGCTATAAGAGAAATCAGCACACTATTTATGGTAAGAAAAATGTAAACAAAGAAGATAAGAAGACACGGGTTGCCTGTGCCCGATAGAAGCGCTTGTAGTTTTGTGCGTGTCTCTAGCTTGACTCTCACCATATCATCAGTGGAGTAATGGGGACGAAACATGTGGAAGAGGAAACTCTCTCTGCATCCGCGGACTTTATGTTCAAGATGTTTAGCTAAACATTAGAAGCACATGATGTTTCACTCGTGAGATACCACCGGCTCAATAGAATAGCAACTAAAAACAGAGATGCCGGGATCAAAAATAGTATCTTCACTCTCGGAGGAGAGAAGAAGAAAAGAATCCATAGAATAAGTGAGATAAGGAAGAAAGATTCGGAGTAACCAAATGTGTGACAACAGATATTGGCGATCCCAAAAGGGTATCATCACCATATGTATTGAAGAAATAGTTTTCTCATGAATCCCGGGGTCGAAAACTTTGACAATACTCTTCAAATCATCTTTATCAGGTTCATCCATTAAACTTCTCGGGTCATGATCTAAAAATACCTCGGGAGGGAGATTAGGGATAGTGTCATTTATAAGAAAACTTTCAAGATAGATTATGTCTCCCTCCGAATCATGATAACCGTTCTCAATATCCGTAGAAATATCCATATCTAGAAAAGCATCGATTTCATCAATTTCGCCTCCTGGGTCGAAACACTCATCCTCATTAGCATCGGAAAGAGGTGTGACTAACAAAGCCGGCTCATCAAGGTTAGAAACATAAGAGTCCTTACTCTCGATGTTCTCTAACACCTCATCAAAAAGAGGATTTACGTCACTAGAGATGTATTCGTCATCGAATTCGAAAAGAGGGTTCGAGTAAATTTTAACATTATCTTCCTGAACGTCCTCATCGGATAGTGACTCGTCATCACTAGAGGTAAAATCATCATTTGAATCGAAGAGAGGGTTAGAGAAAGTCACGGATTTTTCCTCATAAATGTTAATGGGAGAGAAATCATCACACGAAGGTAAATCACAATCACTATCACTCTTAGATGTATCCTCGGACTCACTTGGGATTGGAACAAGGTCCTCAACACTAGACTTTATGAATTCATCTGATTCCTTTTAAGAAATAGTGCTAAGTTCCTCATTTCCTATGATGAGAGAGTCCTTGGGCTCCAAAGTCGGTAAAACGAATATGATTGCAATAGACAGAGGTATTTGAGAAATAATTTCATTCAGAGGAATAGTACTCTCCTCGTAATCATCGTCATCATAAAAATAATTGAACCGTCGTGAAGGATAAGTACTAATATTAGCCACCTGCTCTAGATGCTAAAGCTCTTTATTTTTATTAATCTCAATAATCATTCCATTGAATTTACCGTTAAGCTCATCAATCATACTTTCACATTCCCTTCTAAAACGAATATCTATTTTCTCATTACGATATTCTTTAATCTGTAAGTCATTACTTAACGTAACACCCCAAAAAATGTGTCGCATCGGAAATATGTCCGGGGGAGTTACTTCATAATACAACAGCACAAGATACAAGAGAACGACCTTTAAATGTGTCGTTTGAAAAGTAATCTCGTTGATTTCCATGAAATTGATATAACATTTGTCCCATAATTGCATCACAATGAAAAGCTTGAAAACAACCCAACGAGATTTGATCATTTGTATGTAAGTAGAAATCCATAAATGAAATCTAGTCAATTTTAGACTCCAGTGCACATTAAGTAAGCCAAGCATCTAATCCACCTGAGAAAAACATGCTTAAAAATTGTCAACATAAAGTTAGTGAGTTAATAGGTTTTTGTAAATACAAATGTTGAACCGAAGTTCTGTAAAGTATGTATGACCGTTTCAATCCTTAAATGTTCTTCCAAAATGTATGTATGATTTTTAGAAATCAAAGAGTTGTAAAGTATGCATGACCATTTCAATCCCCAAATAGTCACAAAATGTACGTATGAAAGTTGGACCGCAATTGTCCAAAGTATGTATTGCCACTTTATTCAAGGCAACGTAAATATTCCTATGTGTATAAAACAATGATTACAATTACTCTAAGTTCATGAAACTGCGACGTAGACTTGTATGTATGCCACTTTATTCAAGGCACAGTAAGAGTTCATGTGTATGTGTTGTTGGCCCTGAAGACCCAACCAATCGTGTTTTGACATGTTATAATGTTCGTTACCGATGATAGCTAGTCACCCGAACCGGGATTGTCAATCCCGAATTGATCTATTTTATAACATTCGCACTCACCCTCCAAGTGATTACAGTTCATGCAACCTAAGCTAATCCGTAATCATTTCCAAAGTAAAGTATGTATAACCGACCAAAAATGAATTCAATTAATGTATCCCATAGCGAGCTATGTAAATGAGTATGTAAACCAATTTGTAATCAACCATGTAAATGCATTTGCAAACAAGCATGTTCTCACCCCAAAAATATATGTAAAACCAGTAAAACATGGGGCTATAAACTCACCTCGATGTTGTAGAACGATTGGCATAACTGCACATATTAAGCACAACATAAACAGAAAACCGGAATGGCTCGATCAAGAAGTTGCGGTTTATCTTAACGGCTAAGACCCACTAGCCTAGGATAACGTATTTGGGTTTTCCGATGGATGGTTACATCAACGTAACACGTTGATAAAAGATTTAGATTTAAAGTTGTAATAGTTTGGTGGTTGGTTAAATAAAATAAATCGAAGAGTAAACGCATAGAAATAATATAGTGGATCCGAACTATTCATATGATAAAATAACAATTATATAATACTATACCGTGAATTATATAATCAAAGATAAATAATCCAAGATTTATATGAATAATAAAATACTTTGCCAAATTATATAAGAAGTGAGTAAATAATTAAACCAAATAGCTTGACACATGTTCAGAAATCACCAATTTAATTAATAAATCATTCTTGCATAAAAACAACGTACTTTTTAAAGTTTCGAAGTAAGTAAACGATGTTTTCAAAGCTTTTACAAAAGTTATGACTTTATTCTCTAGTCGGGAATTATAAAATAATATATTATAATTTAGTATTCCGTTTTCTTGACTGGTTGTAGCTAAAATAGTTGTCTCATTGTAAAAGTATAGTTTTCGTTCGTTTGTTGGGTTATTGTATAATACAATTAAATATCTTAAAACTATATAACTTCGTCCTTTTATCGGGTTTCTAAGATAATAGAAATTATAATGAAATTTATTAAGTATAGTAGTTTATAGATTTTTCGGCATAATCTATTCGTTTATAAGACGTTCCCTTATTTATAAAACTTCAATGTTTTTCCTCTTAATAATCAAATCATATTGTCAAACACCTGCGCGAATTTTAAAATAATATATATATATATATATATATATATATATATATATATATATATATATATATATATATATATATATATATATATCTAAACGAGATCGAATAGGAAACAAAATAATAATATAGCACATTTATTTAACCATTTTATACCACCATTATATCCGGTTTTATATTTATAAAATCCTACGATATATTTATTTGTCGATTTATATAAACCAAACGCACCCTTGTTGTTTTCTGCTAACCCAAACGCACCCTTACGGTGTTTCTGCTCACCCAAACACACCCCTAATGGTTTCCTGCTCACCCAAACACACCCCTTACAGTTTCCTGTTCACCCAAACACACCCCTAGTGGTTTCCTGCTCACCCAAACACACCCTTATTGTATTTCTGTTAAACCAAACGCCCCCTTTATGGCTGTTAACAGCAAACCAAACACACCCTAAAGCTAGTGAACCCAGATCCAAACACCCCTATACGATTATTACAACCTAAACGCACCCTAGTGGTAAATGACAGAACCAAACGCACCCTTGTGGATGTTAATCACAACCCAACGCACCCTTTTGGTGGGTTTTACCAACAACCAAACGCACCCTGCCTGATGAAAACAAAAACCAACCGTACCCTTTCTAATGAAAAACCAAACGAACCAGACGCAGCCTTGTGGTAACTCTGTCAAACCCAACGTACCCCTAGTGGTGCTTTTATCAAAAACCGAACGCACCCTATGTTGTTATTAAACCACACGCACCCTTTTTAGTGCGGCTGAGAAACCACATGCACCCTTGTGGTTGGCGGCTGGAGGTGGTGGTGCGGAGGTGACGAGGTGAGGATGGTGTTGACGGTGACGGTGGCGTGGTTGTGGTGGTAGTTTCGGTGGGGATAGCGGCGGCTGTGGGTGATGTCATGATGATGATGATGATGATGATGATGTCGCGATGATGATGACGGTGGTGCGATGATGATGATGATGGTGCGATGGTGATAATAACGACGGCTGAGCCGCGGTGGGGTAGTAGATCGGGTAGATCGAAGGTAGATCTACATCTTTTATATTTTTGGGTGGCGGTCGCCGCCGGCGACGGTGGCCGAAAGTTGGCCGAAGATGATGGGTGGTTGGTGATGGAGGAGGGTGATGATGGCAGCGTTGGCGGCTGGCCGGAGTTTGGCCGGATCCGGTGACGGCGCCGGAAAAGAGTGTGTGTGTTTAGGGTTATAATAAAATGAGAACCATAATATCTAAACATATATATATAGGAAAGTTATAAGAAAATGTTAAAACCATGTGACAAGTCACTAGTCTAGGGTTAATTGTGTAAATGTTTCCACAGGGACCAAAATTGAAATTTTTGTTAAATAATGGTTCGGGACTCGTTTGGACTAGTTAATGAATGATTCATAACACGAAACTGGCGCCATTGCGTTCCAAATAATCTTTCCCATAAAAACGAGTATTCACTCGACTAATTTTCATAAACATTTTATAAAATTTATTTAAAAATTTTATTATTTATTTGTATATTACTGATAAACTTTGTCCGTAAAATAATCTTTTACTTGAATATTTGCGTCTTTAACAAACGTTACTGAATAAAATGATAAAATAACTTATTAAATATTTTTATTTAATAAAAAGTGTTAATTAATTATAATCTAATTATTTTCATGTCGGTACGCGTTGTTCTTATTTCTAAAATTTTACGAGGGTATTTCGGTCATTTTCTGCTTGTTTTCGGGTCTCGGGCAAAACTAAAAAGTTGTCCGGAATGTCGTTTTACATCAAATTTCTTTAGAGTCCGAGTCGTGAAAACGTGGTTTAGTGGGTCGTTTTTGATAAGTCAACTTAGAAATAACATATATCTTTTTCGTTTTCAAGTCGAATAAGTTAAAAATAACTTTGCACATGAGAGATATGTAATAATAAATATGATTTATTATTTAAATATGTTCCGAAAAATTACCGGTTACGCGGTAATCGTTTTTATGTGACAATAGAAGATCAAAAGTCAAAAAGTCAAGTCGGACCCGAAAAGTCAAAGGGTAAATTAGTCATTTAAAATTTTGAAAATTTCCGGTTGTTACAGTACTTACCGCTTAAAGGAATCTCATCCCGAGATTTAATTTGTGTTAACTGATTGTGTGACCAAGAAAAGATTTAAGATTTAATAAACCAGTTCTAAACAAGACGCTGATAACTTTAGTTAGCAAAATTAGATGTTTCGACACTTCTCAACATACTAAAACATTTGGCTAGGCTTGACCAGGATATTTAATCCATCAAAATAGGGATCTCAGCAACATATCATTATAGGTCTTACGACTGATATAAACGCGTTATAAAGAGAGTCTCTTAATAGTGAGAGCATCGAATGAGGAAGTGTAGTCGCGTGAGTATGCCTGCATAATGTTTTAAATGTCTAAGGACAGAGTCTCATTTCTGATATCTGTAATGTTCGATGATTAATAACGGACGAGGCTAATGGATGTAAGTATTCAACCTACTTGGCAGTACTAGGATGTATCGCGACCTAAATCTTCGTACTAGTGTCCCGAATTGAATAGTTCGACTAGATGTTTCGTCGATAGGTGTTTATCTGGTTTAGGGGGGTTGCATTACCTATTGGATAAAGTTGTACAAGCTGGGATGTATCGCAACTTAAATCTTCGCACTAGTGGACCGCTCCAGGACCCAACAACAGCAACCATAGCAACAACAACTATAACAAACGGTGATAGGATGCCGAGAGTGAAGACATTTCGAGAAACAATATCCCCAAAATAAAGTTTTACAAAGGGGATGAGCTCGCAGGAGAGCTTAGGTGATAGACGGCGGAATATGGTACTCAGTCGTTAGTTCGAGGATGAATCAACTCCATTAGTTCAAGTGTGTAACAAGTCTGTTAGTTCCACAAACAGTTCGTGATTGCAAGGATTTGCAACGACAAAAGTAATATCTTAAGAATGAGATATTGTAGTTCCAAGTGAGGCCTTAAGATTTTGCTGAGTGGTAAGGCACGATTGTGTTTCTAGACCTTTTTAACGGATTCCGGTGATGTTCGGGTTCGAGTTCATACTCGTTTCATATCGAAAAGCATTAAGCCCACTCATTTATAATTTATAATTTGCATAAAGAAGCTTTCAATTCAATGTAAATAAGGAAATATAAACTTATGGTTCGGAGATTTACAATTTATTTATTTAAATGAAGAGGCGTTCTTCGTCCCAAATCCTTTCAAATAAAGAGATTATAAATCATCCTACTTAATAATTCCCGATGCAATTATGTGTCTAACATAACCTTTAGGTGGTGGTATGTTCATTGACGATGCATGTCGTCTAATGAGTATGGGAGAGTGTTCTAAACTCGTACTTCGGAGACGAGGAAAGTAATCTACCAAGGATATCGACTAGTGTTCAAGATAGTATGGTTCTGGTTTGGAAGTAATAAAGGTAAAGGTCTCTTTTGAACGACGCTCAACATAGAGCTTATATATCAATCCCTCCTTTACATGTCCTCATTACAAGACTGGTAATACTTTAGCTTCATACATAATCTCATGTTTTACAGCATGTGACGGGTTTTGTAAACATAGCAGTTATCATATCTAATCCTCATTTTACAGTCGCCATAAAGACTTGTAATACTAAGATTCATACATAATTCCATGTATAAACAAAAACTTATGCGGTCTCTCGTGTGTTAATAGATATTGTATAATGTCATATAAGAAATAATATTTTAGGAGACCATGTTTAACTTTACAATGTCTAAGACGAAGTGAGGACCATTATGCACTCACAAGGTCTTAAGAAATGTCTTAGTATGTATATAAATTAATCTTATATAAATAATTGTTACGATATACGCAAAAGATGTAAGCATATTATATTTTATATATGTATGTATGTAAGCACTTAATGGACAACAAGTAAAGTAAGCAACTAAGAAGTAAGTAAGTAGTGTGTAAGCACTTGAAAATGTTGTTTGATGCATTCAATTGTGAAAACGGTTATAGTTAGGGTAATATAAGCAACTAGTTCTTATAACTACGTGCTTGATACCAATCTGTAAACCCAAAAAATGTGTCATAGCGGAAAATCTTGGTCCGGGGGCCGTTATTATAATACCAACAGAAAGATAAATTGGAGAACGTACCTTTTAATTGTGTCGTTTTGAAAAGTTATCTCATTGATTTCTTGTATTGATACAAACATTTGGTCCCATAATTGCATCACATATGAAAAGCTTGAAAACAACAACGAGATTTGATTCATTTGTATGTAAGTAGAAATATAAATGAAATCTTGGTCAATTTTAGACTCAGTGCACATAAGTAAGCCCATAGCATTAATCACCTGAGAAATAACTATGCTTAAAAGCTGTCAACATAAAGTTGGTGAGTTACTTAGGGTTTTTGGTAAAATACAAAATGTCGAATCGTAAGTTCTGTAAGGTATGTATGACCGTTTCAATCTTAATGTTCACAATTCCATAATGTTGTATGTTTTTAAAAAAAAAAGGAGTTGTAAAGTATGCATGTCCATTTCAATCCCCAAATAGTACAAAATGTACGTATGAAATTTAGACCGCAATGTCAAAGTTTGTATTGCCACTTTTTTAAGGCAACATAACTATTCCTATGTGTATAAACATTGATTACAATTATTCTCTAGTTAAATGAACTGCGAGTTAGATTCTCTGCATGTATGCCACCATAACTAAAGTAGACGAGCTCACGCAACCTATCTATGGCAATCCTGTCTTCATATATGTCAAGCAAACATCACAATATGTCAAGTCAATATCATTATATCCTTATTACAAAGTACATTATTCCTATAATGTACCATTCGCAACGTTATATCAAAACGGGCTTTAAACCGTTATCGTATACCTCTAAACCCTAATTCCATGAAAGATTAACATCTAAAGTGAATGCACAAGATACTAAAGCATATGTACAAGTAATATAACATCTCATATGAAATATAAAATCTCTTTAAATCAAAGTACAAGTCTTTAAAAGCTCAATATACAAGTCATTAAACATGATCTCTAAAATAGCCGTTTTACCTCCGTTTTCATTCCAATTTCTTCACCACCACTTATGTACAAGCTACTACACTCAATATACAATGTGTAAACCCTAATTATTCTATTCATAATCTTTCATACACATTTTTACTCTTAAAACCCTAATACAAAAGTCAGAAACCCTAACCCGAGCAAAATACTAAACCATGACCCGTTTCTTCATTTTTATCCATTGTAAACCTAAACCAATACTCAAATAAGTTGTAATAACTTAAACATTCTCAATCATATTCCATCATCATTTCATCATTCTACTTCAATTATACAAGAAATAAATCCAGAAAACCCTAATTGTGCCCTAATTGTGATTTTGACCCGTTTACTCATTTTCTACCCATTTTAACCCAAACCACCTATCAACTTTTGATTATAATCCTTAATATATGTCTTAGGATCAGTAACCTATCATTCTTAATCAAATGAATACGAATTACAAGCTAGAAAACTCAATCCGAGCCCTTATGAGCCCTACTTGAACCCGTGAACCCTTTTCTTGCAAAATGACCCATTTCAAAGCCTTTCTTTGCAATCAAGCACCTCCATGACTAAGCTACTTCATTCCTAAGCAGCTTACAAGCACCTCCCTTCATTCTTTATGTATAAAATGAGCACATGGTCACTTGTATCTTCTTGTTTCTTCTAGTTTCTAGCCGTGGCATGCAAGGAGATAAACAACACATCAAAGCTAGTTTTCTAGCTTATACACCACATCTACTAGCTTCTACACATCATATACTAGCCCCTACATGTGTCAAGACCAAATCTTATAAGTTTCTTAAGCTCTTTGATCTCAGAATAGTATAAATAGGGTCCTTGTGTGTTCATTCCAATTCACACCACCCCTCTTCTTTCTATAACCCTTATAGGCAGCAATCCTTTACTCCCTTATGATCCTAGGATCATTAAAGAAGTTCAAGAAGCGAAGCCATGAAGAATTGAAGCTTCGGAGTGAAGATACAAGGCGAACAAGTGGAAATACTACCCGAAACGACCCATTTCCACCATTTTTGATCCTTGAAGCTCAAACCCAGGTTCTATTGTCTTCATACCTGCTACTACATCCTTATAATGTTCATATGATCCTAAATAAACTCTTGTTAAAGTTTCATAACCCAATTCATGCTCATTTTCCATTTTGATCCAAAACCGTACACCCGAAACCCTAATTTCGTGTTTTTCTTAAAACTAAATGTTATAATGATTAAATATTGTTATAATCTAACTGATTGACTATTAGAGCTTGAGTATGAGTATGTGGTAATGAATCTGACTTCGCTGGTACATGGTTGCAACATTGACGTTTAAATCTGCATTTAAAATGTTAGTGATAAACAACAGATATGGACGAAAGTATCTTTGTCACTTTGTCGAATACGATTGCAATAACCACGGTTACCCGTTAATCAGTATAAATAATGCCTGTGATCATATAGAATTCATATGAATCTTCCTGACAGGGTTTCGCAGTTGTACTAGTCGTTCTCGTTACCGGAGCGTCTCAAAGCAGACAACATGGTAAGGGTGAATCAGATAGTTACTATCTTTCTAATTAAGTCGTCAATTCATATACTGGACCAAATTGATATCTAGTTTTCATAAGTTCGATTCATATAGAATCTTGCAAGTCACCTACCAAGAGCTTGTTTGATGTTGGCTCGAGCAGGATTTCCATCTTCACTGTAAATACTTAAGTATCACTTGGATGTTCTGGCAAGATCTCAAGGATAATGCGTAGAACTCTTTGTTACAACTTGTGAACTTAATGGTGTTCAACAAGTGTATTTTGACATTGTGTCCTAATGAGATTTATAATTTGATCTATTCTTGGCTCTAGACTCGATTTGTGCACTTTGGTTTTAGTAATCGGAGGCTGGAGCAGACTTTACGATTTAAAGTGCCCTAGCTCCTTAAACGTTTACTGAATGACTTCTGAATTATGATGGCCCGAACGGTGATACAATAATTCCAAACTCTTCAATCAAACTCATAACTCTTAAAACTAAAGTTCTAGAGTACAATCTTCCTAAGACTCAACATATTTACTCAGGTTGCGTGATGTGGCTGTTTATTATAATTTTACTATATCAACATTCCCCGGTTAAGATTATGATAAGGTCGTCAGCTTATATTTTGGAATATTTATTACATCTACATATCAGGTGAAGTTCATAACCTCGCCTTTACTTATTTACATGTTTTATAAACCCGCGAGGGGGATACATGCTTGTTACAAACTCTTTTACATACTCGTTTATCTTATAACAATGTGATTGCTTTTCAAAGACTTATACATGCTTAAATCAGGAATACAAGTGTTTTTACAAGTTATATGCTATCATGATACACTATTACAGCTACTGTCTAATTACATTATGCCAAAAGTCCCTCATTATCATGGACCATTAATCACTTACGGGTGAACGCAAATATTGTAGATAGATCTATCGAGATTGACGAATCCTGTTTGTGTTAGCCAGATAGGTAACCAAACACACAATATTTGAATTTCATAGGTATATGACAATTACCTACACCGAGGGCCATTATCTCTCTATATATATATCATATCATTTTGGGTATATATATACACTAGTCAGTTTGTGTGCCATGAGCTTAGACCAAACTATACTATACCAGACAAGACCAAACAGACCAAACAAGACAATAACCGCAATTAGTAAATCCACAATTTAATATACAATAATTGTATTCGTTGCAATTATAAAAATCACGGGTATATAATAACATACCCAAGATCATAACAATAA
Source organism: Tanacetum coccineum (assembly GCA_026074375.1). NCBI lineage: Eukaryota > Viridiplantae > Streptophyta > Magnoliopsida > Asterales > Asteraceae > Tanacetum > Tanacetum coccineum. Next base: position 1,221 of record BQNB010069534.1, on the reverse strand, counting down.
ACATTTTTTCATAATTAAGTTGAGTTTTTGTACAATATATTACACTAAGACTTGTATTCAAACTGTTATCAACCTATGAATTTCACTCAACTTGTGTTGAACTTTTTTAGCATGATTATCTCAGGTTATTGAGCACTAAACGCCACGGAGTGCATGAATGAACGATCGGCTAAAACTGTTCATCATGACACAATTGTATGAAACTAAGAATGTATGGGACCTGCCTTGGTAAAACTCTGAATTGAAATGAAAGTGATAACATATCTTTTTGAATAAACGTCTCTTTTTGGGTCTTTTCTATGATAATGATTGTTGTAACCCCTGAAGTAATACCCCAGATTAGCTTTCCGCTGCTATAATCGTAAAAAATAGGGGTGTTACAGATTGGTATCATCGCCATGGTTAAGAGAAAAAGTCAAAACCTTAACATAACCACATTTATTTTTTCTAGCCATCAAAGTCCTCCGGTGCCACTACCTTCTGGAACAAGAAATGTAACATCATACATATAATTTTTTCTATAAATATGATTACATAAATAACTTATGTTATTTACAAACTGGTTTTTGTTAATTAGAACGATGTCTTCTCCCACCACTTAACTTCCGAATTGAGGATTGAGCATTTTCTCTAGGAATATACTTAACTATATTTCTGTCTCATCATATTATTTTCCCCAGATTCTTCATTGGGAAGCAATTCTTTTAAACTCTTCGGGAAAACTCTACAGATAATATGATCCCACTAGTATTCTCATCTTTCTACAATAATACTTATTTGAAGGACGTACACGCATATCATGCTAAGGAACTACCTATTTCATCACCAGATCCTATTACTCCACCAGCTATTTTGACTCCATCTCTGGTATTACCACCATCACTACTATTTAATCCTTGATATTTCTTTATTCCTGAAAAACTATTACCACCTAAGAAGCGAATCCGTTCCCTATCTTCTTCCTCAACTACATTATTTAATTCATCTCGAAATCAAACCTGTGATTTGGTATCACCATCTTCCTCAGTTGATACTCCTACCCCACCTCAGGTATTTAAAATTGGAAAATGTTCAGATAAGATGTATCTGAAACATCATGAGAAATAAGTTGAAGATATTTTGAATTACTTAGATGAACTTCATCTTTACCGCATTGAGAGAATGGAAGAAGAACATACTAATGGTAACGAACTAAAGACCGAACTTAAGAGAATCCGCACT